>PVJA010003359.1:84154-96169 GCA_004027025.1 Myocastor coypus
AAAAAAAAAAAAAAAAAAAAAAAAAAAAAAAAAAAAAAAAAAAAAAAAAAAAAAAAGAAAGAAAGAAAAGGAAAAAGAAAGAAAAAAAAGCATTCAATTATTGTTGGACCAAAACTTATATAGTCTGTCATATGTAATATGTATTTACCACAATTTGTCCTCGTTTCAGCAAAAATTACTGTATACCACAGAAAGTCTATCATGAAATGGAAAAATGGCTGAAAATATAATGATGAATCCATGTCAAAGAGGAGAAAAGTGACCAATGGAACTCTGTATGTATATGAACATTTCTGACTTTCCATCTGGCTAAAGTGTTAATTTCCTCTTTCATATATTGGTCTTCTAGACAGGTCATTCCAAGGGCTTTTGAATATAAGATTATAGAAATATGTCATTTACTAATATATCATAGACATGGTTCTTTGCACCTGCGAGTTCATGTTGGAAGAATGGGAAATGTTTGAAAAACAGATGGCTCAGAAATTAGGTGCTTCCAAGTTCAGCTTGTCTCTGTCTTAGTAAATGATTGCACTGGTACGCGGTGAACTCTCTGTAGCTGATTCTGGGTTTCTGATGGAAGTGGCTTTTTCTCAGTTGGTCTATAAAGCCCATCTTTAAAAACTGTAACGAAACTCAGGTTACGTGAAAATTTCTGCATCACCTGCTTTTATCTTCATCATTACTAAATCATGCAAGGTATGGAGGTCTTTATCACTAAACTTGCTTATGCCGTCTTCTTTCAGAAAGCACTTGGATGTAACGGCTATTATATTCTAATATTGTTCTTTTCCCAGAGATAAAGATGGGGAAATATATTTTGTCAACTTATTTAAGCCCTTATGGTAATAGAAATTACTGTCTCTTGTTTCAGGAGTCTCGTATTAGCAAAAATGCAAATCTCCACCTTTCTTACTAGCACATGAGAGGAAGTTTTGCTACTGGAGGAGATGAAATGGGAGATGTCACCGGTCAGTACCAGGATCTCTGGGATAAGCAGCTCTCCTCTCAGCAGTTTGTGAAAGCTAAGTGTACCTCTTCCCCAAGGCTACTGGTGCATGAACTGTATAGCCTTGAAAATGCCTAATGGTGCTACTTGTCCATTTTAGGCAGAAGGTATATCATTCTTACAGCTTGGTTTTGCTTTGCAGTGCTGGGCACTGGAAGGCAGAATCTAGCTGTCTTCACATACAGAGTGACGAGTGAGCTGTTCAAGCAGAGAGCATCATGGCTATAGATGTGTGCAGGGGAATCTACAGCCTAATGGACAAGGAAGGGCTTTGTTCAGTGAGGTTTATTTTCCTCTAGCTAGCATTACTGTCTTGAGAAGAGTCAGATTCTGGGCCTGCCATTCAGGTCCAGAATTGCAGAAAATCATGTTCAAACTAGGATGTGCTATTGGAGCAAGAGTTCACAATGAGGTATTCTGAAATGGGAAGAGTACTGGTAGCCCAGTTGGTTGCTAGTGCAAAGTGAAAAACCCCAGGGCATTAGCTGAAATTTTATTTAGGGCAAAGCATCTCAAAATTATCACAGAGAAGTCTGAGCTACATTGCTAGAGTAGATTCTTTGTGATTTGTTCATGGATTGCTTTTATACATCAGCAATGTGACAAATCTTCTATTTTCTTTTGAGAATCAAGGTGCTTTGGCAAGGTCAATAGGAGGCTGAGGGTGAATTTCCCTGGTTTATATTCCTTGTGTCATACAGAGAGCCACCTTATATTTTTGTGCCTCTTTCTTGTCAGATCAAAGAAATTAGCACTTCACAGCAGAGAATTAATTGACCTCTAAATCCCTTTGTGATTCTATCTGTAATTTGAGGGTCTTAGAATGCTCACTGTGAACTCTTTTCTTGGCTCATAGTGACATGCTATGAGTTCTGGAGTTTTCTACCAGTAAGTTTCTAATGTAAGACTGTACTATGTAGGAATTGCCTGACATTTACTCATTCATTTATTTTAGCTCATTGAGAAAATATTTATCAATCATTTATTAGATGATGGACACTGTTGTAGCCACTGGGAGTATATTGACTGAGAAAAAGTTAGTTTCTGCCAAGAAAAATTTTCATTTCGGTATTGAGAATTGTCGGATGAACTACCATTCCAATACAGCCAGAGAGTCTATATAGCAATTGTTCTCAACACAGTGTTATTTTGCTCCACAGAAGATATGGGCAATGTCTGGAGATAGTATTTAGTTGTCACCTCTAGAGGATGCTAGGCATCTCATGACTAGAGGACAGGGACACTGTCAAACACTCTAGAGGTACAGGATAGAAAAGAATTTCCAGCTCCTAAAATGGTAGTTTGTCTGACTATTCTCAATACTGAAATGAAAATTTTTCTTGGCAGAGACTAACCTTTCTGGGACACTGGTGAGAAGCCTTGTTTATAACCCAGAGAAGAGGTACAGTGACCATGCAAGTAGAAATTCAGCCACAGATGGAAGATCTTTATAAAGTGTTGTTGGAGAGACGTTTCCAGTTGTCGGTGACTGGGAAGAGAGATGACTGCAGGATGATCCCAAGTCCCAGCACTTCCAGGTAAAGAGTGGTAGCTTTTACCAGGACAGAGAATGTAAAAGAAGGGCTACGTTGGGCTGAGAGAGCTGCAGAGGAGATTCTGAATCTCCTCCTAACAGGAGGAAAACACGAAGCCAGCTTTATTAAAACTGTGAAGTCCTGGGAGCTCATCTAGCTTTAAGACCAGGCTTTGAGTGCAACATCTGAATTGATATCCTGAAACATAACCTGACTTGTTAGCTTGGTTGAAAGATGGAAATGCAAGGTGGCATCTATTCTGACAGGTTTACAAGCAGCGCAAACTCATAAGGACATCCCTGTCAGAATTGTATGTCTGGCCTTTATTGGAAGCAATTATTCTGGACAACTGAAGCATATTTATAAGGGCACCAGCTAGGAATGGCTCAGTGTGCGTTATGCTGATGGCTGCCCACGCGTTCTCCTCTGGCAGGCAGTGCTGGTAACCACAGGTGGAGGAAACCCTGCTGTGGCATCTGAACTCACTTGATTGACCACTGCAACCAGGAAGGAAACTTGACCTCTGATGAGACAGAAGGCTCTGATTCACCAATTTGGATTAATCCTCCACCAGCACTCTGAAAGTTTCCAGCCACTAGAAATTTGAAAAATCTTTGTTTAGGTTCTAGGAGTCAGGTAGAATTTCATAGTTGGAGCAAGTAGATTTGTTTTGCCCCAAACTTCAACATAGCATCCTATATAACAACAGTCAAGCGTCTGTGATTTTACTCTTGCTTGAATGATTCTAATAAAACCAGGTGATGTTATTAAACACTGACAATCTCTCTGTCCTTTCCTTTTTTCTTTTGTTATACATTCAGGCTGGCCTAAAGCTCACTATGCAGTCCAGGCTGACATGAGAAGCACAGAAATCCTCCTGCCTCAGCCTTCCAAGTGTTGGGATTATAGGTGTGCATTATCACACCCTGCTATGTGTGGTTTTTGTGCAAGCCACTTCATTTAATTTTCAAAACCACACTTAAAATACTGTCCTCCTTAGAGATGGGGAGACTATAGTTCAGAAAGATTAAGAATCAACATATTAGTAAAGGGTCTAACTTTTGCCTGTCACTCTGCCTGGTTCAATCCTATCTATGTCTGTGGCTTTTTTAAACTTTTTTTAAAAATGCATTTGGTATAGGGTCTAACTCTTCAGCTTGGTTTCATAATGATCCTCCTGTTTTTGGCCTCCCCAGTGCTGGGATTACAGGCATGCATCACCACACACAGTCTCAGTGGCCGGCTCAGCATGTCCAGGGATGGGGCCGGCACAGTCTGTGGTGCCAGGGATCAAACCTTGAACCCTGGGCTTGCTACTGCAGGCACTTAGTCCACTGAGCTATTTCATTGGCCCTTGTGTGGCTCTTTTTTTTCCTCTCTCCTGAAATGCAGATGGGAGGGTGTGCCTAAGAGGCAAAGCTGCCAGGCCCGAGACAGCATCCGTACTTCTGTTTCTTATCCTTAAGGCTGCCCCACTTGGCCTTTTAGTTACATATATGCTTGTCATTCTCCATTAGACTCATAGTTCAAACAGAAGAACTCATTGTAGGTTTCTTCTTTCTGTGGCTTTGTTCACATTTGGTGCAGTGTTATTGTATTGTGTGAGTGGTAATATATGCCTGTATGCTGGTTACTATTTTTGAAAAAGTTATTTGTGGGAATTGAGAGAGTTTGTGTTTGCTTCTGCCAGGCCGCCCAGAATGAACTGCCATGCACCAAGTGCCAGGATGCAATAGAACTGAGTCACCTGTTCCAATGCTCTGTCTGTCTGTCTGTGTCTGTGTCTCTGTCTCTGTCTCTCTCGTTTCAGTTTTCCTCCCTTTTTCAGGTCTGCCACTGGCACAGCTTTGCCACTGGGTGGGGAGGAAGTGAGTCTGTTTAAATCCACTTCCTGTTTATCTTGGCAGAGCATCTCTGAGGCCCATTTGTGTATGCACAAAGGCTCCATGCTTCCAGCTCACCTGGCCAGTGCCACCCATTGGCGCATAAACGTGTGCCAGTCATGGGGGCTCTGAGAGCAAGCACAGCTCTGCCATTTACTTTTTTTCCTGAACGTGGGCTGGGGGCCTCTCTCTAGCATAATATGTCAGGCATAATAACTTTCATTTGCAGTATATTGGGTTGTTTACACAGTGCTTTGAAATGCTCTACCATGTGTTTCATTTAATTCTAACAATGGCCTGAGGAAGGAAGTCACCATCATCCACATTTGCTAAGAGCCGTCAGGGAGGCTCAGCCATAGCACGGGGCTCCTAGTGAGTGTCAGGCTTGGCTAAGACTGCCCCAGTCTGGTGACAGAAAGTTCAATATTTCCCCCCACTACATCCACATTCCATGTGCCCCCTGGAGGAAAATGTTCTCCAAACTGTGGGTTGAATGTGATATTATTGATGAAAGCACACCACAGAAGGGACAGAGAATACAGTTAAGGACAAGGATTCTGCTGTTTAGGGATAGTTGTCATAGTAACTCAAGGGATTCTTATAGGTCATAGGCATTTAATACGAAGTCATCCGAAAGCACTGCTCTGATTTTATTACTTTTCTACTCTAAAACTTAGGTGAGCAAATCATGATTGAAACATTCTTTGATGGGTGGTGGTGACCCAGCCTTTGGATTTCCTCTAATACAATTGGGTCCTGAGGCCACACCAGACTATCAGATGCATGCTACATTTTTGCTCTTTCCTACTTCTCTTTAAATGGTTTTCTTCTTTAGGACTGTCCCTCTCCTCCACTGCTCCGTGGACAGTCTTGCCTGTTTGTCTGCGTCTGGCCCATATGCTGCTTTACCCATGAGCTGTTACACGCTTCCTTCTGATCCTCATTCTTTCTTGTCAGTGCCACGTGTTTCAGTTATATTCTGCTTCACCATTATGGTTCAGGTTGCAAACTCAAATATTTCATAGAATCCAGCCTGGTGTGCTAAAGAAGGGAAGCTGTTGGTTGTGCAACTGTGGGAGCTAGTGACAGTTGCAAATCCTGGAGGCCCTTAGGTAGCAAGTACTGCTCAGTGCTCCATAGACTTCAGAGTAGAGGGTGAAGCCTCTGTGTGCGTGTGTGTGCGTGTGTGCATGCATGTGCACATGCCTGTATGTTCTCTTGATTTAAAAAAAATCAACAAATTAGATATTTTTAAAAAAATTGTCTGGGCTAGAACCTTTGACTGAAGACTGTGCTGTGTTTCCAGGATTTTCCCCTATGCTATCAAAGTTGGGGACAAATAAGTGTTACAGGTCAGAAAACAATGCTGGACTAACGAGAAATCCACTCAGAATGAGAGCTAAGGATGGTCATCTCTTAAACTCTAGCACACCCTTCATGAAACAGGCATTCCTTATTCTTTGAACTCCAGAAACTTTTGGAGGGCAAGGAGGGAGAGAGAGAAAGAAAAATGTGCTGGCTGCATTGAGTGTGCTATTTTAGAGTAGACAAGTTGAGGCCACTTTCTGTAAACTCTTTCATTTTGATGTTTTATTAATCACTGCTACTGGTTCATTTAAATATTTTAATGATTGGTATATTTTATTCTTCCCATGCCCTGGGGCTTTTTAAAAAAAGAAATGACAGTTAAAAAATTAAAATAGAATTCCTATTCAATCAGCATTTGTGCTGTTTTGACATGAGGAGTTCAGTCCACTTTGAATCTAGGTCAAGGTGGCCTTAGTGACTGGGAAACCCGACTTTACTTCTCATTGGTTCTAACCATGCTCATGTCAGACTCTAAGTAATTTCATCTTTTGGGAGATAACCTTTGAAAATTATCCCATGGAGCAATTCACCACCCTGAGTAGGAATCTCCACACTTCCAGCAAAGCTGGGGAGGACAAAACATATTATTACTATGACATTTGAATGTTGGCCTGTTAGCTATTAAATTTTTTTTTGCCTAACTATGTAAATTATAGATTGTGTATCTGTGGGGAGTCTCTATCATATATAAATTCAGAGATGCTTAAGGCTATGGAAGCAATTTTGAAAACCAAGTTTGGGGAAGACAAATTTATTTACCAAGGCTTACAATAGGAAAACATGAAGATACTTAAGTCTTTATATGAAATGGCAGAGTATTTGCATATAACCCATGCACATCTTTACATGCACTTTAAATTGTCTCTAAATCAGTTATAATATTTAATACAATGTGCACATTGCATAAATAATCATCACACTGTACTGTTTAGGGAGTAATGACAAAAAAAAAAAAATCTCCTTTACACAAGTTCATAAGAGAGGCAAGTTTTTTCCCCTAATACTTTCAGGCTTCAGGAGGTTGGGATCCATGGATGTAGAACCTGAAAATGCAGAGGGCGGTTTATGATGGTGGAAGGGTGCACATTTTGGTGCCTTGATTTCAGTTGGTTAATTAACTTTTAGTGGCAAAATGTGCCTGTTTGTGTGGCAGAATGGTGATTAAGTCACTCCTGCGAGACTTTCTTGCTTTGATGCCTTTCAGCATGAGTTGCAGGTGGAGGCTGGCCCAGTCTTTGCTTGATCTTGTGCTAGGAGTTTCTTCCGACTGTGCAAGGCTCCGAAGTGGCCTTTGCCTTGTCCGTCCTTCCCTTGGCTCATTCAGGACCTGCCCCAGGACCTCATGGGTGGGGGTCATGATCTACAACTGGCCCTGCGAATCCTTCCGCCTCACTGGGCCTGTCATTTCTCATCTCTGGTGCAACCTTTCTTTGCTCAGAGTGAGCATCCCTGATTTCTCCCTTTCTGGGCTGTTCTCTGAATCTGTAAGTCATTGACAGGCAGGGTGGCAGGGTGTGGAGACTGAGTCGTGTCACTGCATTGTGAATGTTTCATTCTCTCCCACTCAAGCTTCCTGAATTGTGACTTTTCAACCAATTCTTAGACATCAAGTTAAAAAAATACATAAATATCTTTGTGACTCACCTGGGGGATGCTTTGACCTTTTATTTTCTTTGTTTTCACTTTCTCCTCTCAGTTGGAAATCAACAGTCTGCATTTTAAAACTAACTCATTGCTGCACTCTACTAAAGGTGAAGTGGAGTAGGAAGGATCTTAAAAGACTCCACAGGGAAGAGTTTGAGCTGCATTATAAACAGAGAGGAAAATATAGACCTGGATATTTTAATGCATATAACAATATTCTCTTGCAAATGGATCAAGGAGAGAAATACTTTTGGCCCCTTGGCCATATAGAAATACACACCTATATCATTTTGCTTTTGCTTCCAGAAAATCATTATGCTGAAATCTGAAGTATGGATGTGCTACACCAGGAAGGTGATAAAGCTCAAGTTTCAGGGCCTACCCAAGACTCCCCAGGGAGTGCCAGCAATGTGTTCCTAAGGTTATACACCTTGCAAAATTTGGAAATGTATAACACTTTTAAGTGTTATACTTAAATTCATTAAGTAATAATTCATTATTTACCGTCTTAGTTACTTTTTACCTGTTGCTGGGGCAAATACCTGACACTCAAAATGAAGGAAGGAAAGGTTTATTAGCTCACAGTTACTAGAGGTTTCAGTCCATATTCAGCTGGCCCAAGGCTGAGTGGAACAGGGCAGAGAGCATCCAGTTCATGGTGGCGGAACAGCAACAATCATGACAAAGGCAACCCATTAAACAAGGGAACAGAGAGCAACAGCTCTAGTCTGTCTCTCTGTTTCTCTTTATATTACATTCAGACACTCCACCTCAGCCTATCTGCTTTAGGCTACACCCATAATCCCAGAAGTACTTAAAACACATAATCCCAGGGATTATGGATCAAGTCTCAAACTCTAGATCAGTCCTAAAACACGTAAACCCAGTGACTCATGAGTCAAGTCTCAATCTATAGAAGTCCTTTCCCCATGACTGCCTGAGGCTTTGGGGGACAACTAGACGTAAACCATAACATTCCACCTCTGGACCCCAAAGTCTCATACATATCCCTTTGTACAACAGCCATTTTAATCCATCTAGAAGAGTTGCCCAAGTCCCAACAGTTTCAGCATCGCTGAAAAGTCCAAATCCTAAGTCTCCTCCAAGATTCAAGCCAAACTCTCATCTGTGAGCCCAAGTACAATAGAAGGGTTAAACATATCCAGTATTCAAAGGCACAAGATAACTATTATGATTCCAAAAGACGCAAACAACAGGGTAATACAAAACACTGGAACCAACACATGTCCAAAATCCAGCA
This sequence comes from Myocastor coypus, assembly GCA_004027025.1. Classification (NCBI taxonomy): domain Eukaryota; kingdom Metazoa; phylum Chordata; class Mammalia; order Rodentia; family Myocastoridae; genus Myocastor; species Myocastor coypus. The sequence continues at coordinate 92,855 of PVJA010003359.1, forward strand.
GGTAAATATTAAATCTCATAGTTTCAACTGGAGCATCTGAAGCAGTCTGCAATGACTCGTGAGCTCCATGCAGCTCCGCTCCTATGGCACTCAGTGATAATTTCCATTGCTTTTCTCTTAGGCCGGATTTGCTCCCTCTTTGGACAACCCATGTTCCTGGCTTTTCCAAACTTCTGGGGTTTCCACTGAATAGGCTTCTCACACAGAGCTTTACACACTGCCCTCTCAGAGGTACGCAGCCTGGCCTCCCAGGCCTTCTTCTGAAATTGAGGTGGAAGCCTTCTTAATCTCAGAACTCCCACATTTGGCATGCACCTATGTGGATGATGCCAACGGTTGCTGCCAGCTGGAGCAGTAACCAGGCTTCCTTGTTTCTTGGCTGTAGGGGTGATGTGCCTCGATTGATGAACGTTCTGATCTCAATCCCTCGGAACTAATTCTCCATGCTGGCACCATTTTGGAATACGGTTTGGCTGCTGCCATCATTCTGGTACTTGGGTCTCTGTGGCTTTCTTCTCAAGGCAAAATCGCTCTTCCTTTCAATTCGGAGGCTGTCATGTGGATCATACCTGTCATTCACTTTCTTTTTCTACAAGTAAAGATTAATACTATACAGTTGGGTTTCTGTAATTAAAACTCATAAAAGTATCAAAGATCCCCTAAGATTGGGCCTGCCTCAGAGTACTTAACTCTCAAGCTAGTCCATATCAAACCTATGCTATTTGTTAACTTAAAAGAAATTCCACCAATACTATCTTCCACCATGGGGACTTTTGATCTATCAAGCTGTGAGTCTCTGGATTGGCTTATTTGTCTCTGATCTTGGGAGTGGGTACTAACTCTTCTCATCACCTCAATTCTCTGGTAGATCTGAAAAAGTGCAGTCAATTTTTGTTTGTTCAGAATTGTCCTTCTTATGGAGATGAGATCAATGACTTCAAAGATCTTAGAAGTGCACCTTTAGAACCACAGAATAATAGACTTCTGTTCTTTTCTCACCTGGATTGTGGTACTGTGTTGTGCCCAAGTTAACCATGTGGAATTGGCTTTCTGCCTCTTTCCTTCACATTTGTGAATTTAGCCAGTTGTGTTTTGAAATAGTTAAAAATCTTGAGTCTACAGTGAACATGTACAGACATTTTTATGTTGTCATTGTTCCCTAATCAATACAGTGTAATGACCATTAACATTTACATGGTATGAGATATAAATAATCTAGAAATGATTTAAGATACATGGGAGGATGTGAATAGGTTATGTGTAAATGCCCTCTCATTCTATGTAAAGGTCATGAGCATCTGGAGGGTTTTGTGTCTCAAAGGGGTCCTTAACCCAGTCCCACCTGGGTACTAGAGAATCACTCCACTATTTCAGATATCACAGTATATTGCAAAATGTAGAATGATTCACTAGTTCAAAAGTGACTGACAGATCCTAGAATAGAAATGATTACTTTTTTAAAAAATTTGCATTGTGTTAGATGCCTATTTCCTTCTAAAGGATTCTTTTGAAAGAATTAATATTTAAATATGGGTTTGAAAGAAATGTATGAAAAACTGTTGTAACGAAAGGGAAAATATTCTCCAAACTTTACCTTTTATCACATTACTTTGCAGATGTAGGCCAGCTTCTGCAGTAATACTAGTCAAATAGGCCACAAAGAAAATGAAATGGGAGAAAAAGTTTACCTATTGAGATTTGCCACAGTAGAACAAAATAAACACAGCCAGTTAAGAATAGATATTACAAGAGCTGTTTGCAAAAAGAATGTGACATGGCTAGCGACAAAAGTGAATGCACTTCCGAACTTCCTGTTCCAGCCCAGACCCAAATCGCACTGCTGGGAGTTGAGCCCATGCGCCGGCTGGGTCAAGATCCTTGGCCTGCCTTCCCTTCCCCCCCCTCCCTTTTTTTTGAACCCCTCCAGCCCAAGCTTCAGCACCGAACCCAACAAATAGCCCATTTGGCAACCGATCTGGCCCACCAGCCTACCAGAACTATTCAATCCCAAAGCTCCACCTCCACCTACAGACCACATCCACCAGGATTCAGAAAAGCTAGCAGCCAGAGCCCCAACACAAGAGTCAGGAACCTCTGTAGAAGAACCACCTTGGAGTCTCCAGACCAAATGCCCATAGACACAGCATAACACCACCAAAGTGCAGAGGTCGCTTCCATACAAAATGATAACAACAAGGAGTAGGAGGCAATCTCAGGACCCATGCCCACCCAAACCAAATACAGAAGACACTATCATGGAAGAAAATGAGAATTATATAGATGAAACCTCTGAATTGGTAGCATCTGAGGTAGACACACAAGTGCAGAAACTTACAGAGCAACTGAGATCAGAGATACCATCTGAAGTAAAAAAAGAAATACATGAAGTGGAAAAACGGCTGGAGAAATGTATAGAGGACATCAGAGCAGAAATAATATCTAAAGTTGACAAAGACATGCCTAAATCAATAGCATCCCAAGTAGGGGAACAACTACACAAAAGTAGAAAGGAGAACAGAACAGAAATGATCTCTGTATTAGAGAGAGAAAGGATAACCATAATGACAGACTTCAATACTATTAAAGAAGACATCGATAAAAAATTAGGGGAGAATAGAAAAATGATGGACTCCCTGACGGAGCAATATAGGAAAGACATAGATTGCATGAAACAGTTTCAAAGAGATATACAAGAAAATAAAACCTCGATCACAAGTTGGCAGAGCCGAATGAAAGAAAATGAAGATAGAGTTTCGAACCTTGAAGACACAGCTGCAGCCAGTGAAAGAGTAAGAAACAACCAGAATGCAGGAAAAAATAATTCATCATCTGCAAGACGATGCGAAAATGAACAACGTGAGATTAATGGGAATCAATGAGAAAGAAGGAGTCAACACAAATGATATAAAAAGAATATGGGCAGAAGTAATAGCAGAAAACTTCCCAAACTTGAGAAAACAATCAGACATTCAGGTAACTGAAGCCTACAGAACCCCAAATAACATCAACCCAATTAAAAACACGCCAAGACATATAATAGTCAAGATACCAGAAATCCAGCTGAAGAATAATATAATAAAGGCTGCTAGAGAAAAGAAACAGATCACATTTCAAGAAAAACCCATCAGAATAACAGCGGATTTCTCTTCACAAACCATGAAGTCAAGAAGAGCATGGAGCAGAGTGCTTCAAGTCCTCCATGAAAACAATTTTCAGCCCAGACTATTGTACCCGGCAAAACTCTCCTTCAAGTATGAGGGAGAAGTGAAATATTTCCATAACAAAGAACAACTAAAGAATTTCATGACATCAAAG
>PVJA010003360.1:0-96080 GCA_004027025.1 Myocastor coypus
ATATATATATATATATATATATATATATATATATATATATATGATAGCTGATATGACTGTAGTAATAATTTCCATCAGTTTTTTGAAAGAAGAAGTTAATGTTTAAAGTTTTCACTTTGATTAATTCTGTATGGTAATCTCTATAATCTGAGCAACTACATCCAAGAAAGCAATGGGCAGTACAGAAACCATGGTTGAATACCTCTTATCTTGCTCTTCTAAATGCATACCATTTCTAATGTCTCATCAATTAGTATTCTAAATTTATCTTTAAGATAAATTTTAAAATGTAAAGTAAAAAGTACAAGAAAAACATTAAGCTTTATTGAAAGCAAGCACTAATGTTTTATTATTTGACCAATCTTGCATACCTATATATGCCAATCTGAGTAACCATTTTGATAGTAAAAATATAATGTAACAACTATTGCTATTTCTATTTTTATTTTGGAATTTTGTACCAATTGCATTGTTTTATGTTATTCATTTTTCGTCTATGTTTTTGTTTTTTTGCTTTTCCTCTTTAAATAATATAGTTTTTAAAAATAATAACTTTTTATATAGTTCAGGCCAATAGTGAACTCGTTGTGAACCCTAGGCTAGACTCAAGCTCACTGCTATTCTCCTGCCTCAACTTTTCCAAGTCTGGCATTGCAGATGTGCGCCAATAAACCTGAAAGTCCAGACACTAAGTGAAAAGTTTGTGGGAAATACTGACCATATCCTGTGATTGCTAATGAAGGAATTTTAAAATAAATCTGTTGATCAAAGAAAGAATAGATATCTTTATTAACATAAGTAAATGTTGTGTGGGGAATGCTCTAAATGGATCACGAAGTGACTGAGCGCTATTTAATTTGAAGAAATTAACAGCTTGCTCAGATGCTGAATATTCCAGAAAGCCCTCATTGTTTGCTTGGTTCACTTTACAGGCCTCCTCAATCAGAGGGAGCTGAGGGGAAAAATTCAGTATTTCTTTCTCCTAGTTCTTCTCCCTGACTCCATGGGGTAGTATTTCCCTGCGAGGATAGGTCCATTTTTGGGTAGCTATAGGTGAGAATGACCAGTATTAGGTTCACTGGACATACAGAAAGAATATGGGTTTTACTGATGCTGACTTCTTAGCAAAAATCTTTACCTAAATTAGTGCAATAAAATAACTGTTAAAACCATGATGAAGGGGCAGTTCGTGTGTACAATCAGTGTAGTTGCCTCCTCCTATCTTCATGTGTGAAGTAAACGGTTTTGGGTGTCTTGGACTCACACGGAATTCAGTCAACAGAATTTCTATAGGTCATAACATATTCCTTGCTGATTAATTTTCACTTCATAGAGTTTATAGCAGTATTTCACTCTTATGTATTCTGGTAGTTTCTCAAACATTACATATACATCCATGTATCATTTTTGTTATTGATGGTTTAAGTTAAGTAATTTTAACATTTATTTACTACATTATATCTTATGCACAGAGATTTTTTCAATACGAAAAAACATATTTTTCATATCCTGATAATTTTAGAGAAAACGTATGTTTCAAACTAATGGAAAGGGATATTGTAAATGTTTCTAAGTAGACAAATTGGGTTATCCCTATGAATTACAATGTATAAATTTTATTTCTTTGTGTAGTAATTTGTTTTTCAGATCTAATATCTAAACCTGGACTTTATTTTTGTTCATAATTAAACAATCACAGGGTACAATGTCAGTTTTACTATTTAAGTGGCTTTTATGTGACTGCATTAGTGTGTAAAGAGTACTCTTTCAGCTGCAAGACTGCAGCCTTTTGACGATTTGGGGGGTTAGCTGTCCTTGAGAAAACCACTGGACAGAAAAACCCTCAAAATCATTGCATACTACTTCATGGAAGTCCCGCAAAACTCAGGGATCCTGATTGTATAGCTATAATTATGGTAGGTAGGTTTTCTCCCCAGTGAAATGTCTATTTTTAGAACAGTTCTTTCTTTTGCTTAAGCATTCATTAATGAAACCTGTATTTCCATCGAAAATTTCTACAGTTCTTGAGTAGAAAACTTACAATAACTAATTCAATATTACACATAGAATTGTCAATTATTCTTTACAAGGACTTCTAAAAAGAGGCAAATGGAGGCCGTGGTTGAATCGTCATATCGCATTAAATATTCAGCATGTGAAATTTGCCTACTAGATTATGATTTGGCATGCAGAATCAGGCACAGCTTTGCAATTAGGATTCACTTGACCTTAGGCATGTTGAGCTAACTGCCAAGTTAAAATAGCATCTGCTTTTGTTTTGGTTTGGCTCGGTGTGGTTTGTTTTATATCATGTACTGTGTGTATGTTAATATCTAGACTCTTATTAAAAATAAGAAACTCAGATTCCATGAAATCATAATTGAGCATTATGCAATTTATCAGTCAAATATTGAAGGGAGTATATTCTAGGTTCTCCTCTATTTAATCTTTTCCATCATCCTCAGGAACACAGCCATGTTTCTAAAATTTATGCTACTGGTAGTATCGGGTTGTTAGCATAACAGTTCCCTTCTTGCAAAGCAAGAATTTATGAAATTATCCTAAAAATATAGTTAAGCGATATGCGACAGCTCAAATCATCAGGCAACCCAATGAAAACAGAAACCAACTGACCAGAGAAACTCTCACACTAATGTACATATTTCAGAACATTTCATTTTGCATTCTGACCTCCTTATCAGATATTACACCTCCTCTTAACCAAAACATCAGGAAGTGACGGACTGACCTCCTTGTTAAATGGAAAGTGATTCATTTTCAGTTTGAGGACTCTAATATGCATATAGGACATTTCCTTTACTGTATTATAGGTCTTTTAAATATTATTAAATACACGTGACAGCATTTACACGTCTAGAAATCTCCAGCATATCAGTAGATTTTAAACACTCCTTTCAATTCATTAAGGAAAAGAAAAAAAAGAAAAGAAAGAACAAGTATTCCTATATGCACTAAAAAATGAGAAAAACTAACGGGAAGTATAATTAATTTGTTTAGAAAGCAAAAGTTATTATATTTAAATTTTAACAAAGTTGTTATCCTAGAAAACCAGAAAGCTTCTGGAGTGGAGAGTAGAGGAGTAGCTAGGTTTTCTCTTTAATACTAGCTATATGTTTGAATCAGAGAATAAACAATATGATGAAGTCAACATTTGTCTTTACTTTTATAATGACTTTTATTAGGGCAAGCTAGGAGGAAGTATGAATGAATATTTCCACTTATTAGTTTCACTTAATCAGTGTCTTTAAAAAAAATAGTTTCTTTAGTGTGAAATACAGTCATACCTGGGTTGCCCGATTCAATATGCCCCAAGTTTGTGTTTGAAAACTAATCATATTTTCCAATAAAAAAAAATGAAAACCAAATCCTTGAATCTAAGACTACCAAATTACACTTTCAAATTCATTTTTCCAGGACTTTAACAAATATGCAGTGATTTATTTCTTTAAAAGTATGGTGTTTCTCGGTGATTTCCTCTTAGCTCTAATTCTTTCAGGCACTGCTTTCTTTGGAGCTGTGGTTATTATGTCCACAAACACAAACGTTTCATTGAAGGGCTGGTGAGAGAGCTCAGCAGTTTCAGTGCCTGCAAAGAAGTGCAAGAACCCGGGTTCTTGATCCCCCACATGGCATTTGGTGCTGCTGCCCAAATCTTGGATGCACAACGCTGACCCAAAACAAAGTGTGGTGGCACATGACTGGAAAGCCAGCGCTGGGGAGGCTGTCAGGAGCATCACTAGGAGTCCGAGTTGCATGGTGAGACCCTGTACCCAATAAATAGTGTGCACACGGAGGCCTCTGCGTGGCTCGCTCTTAGCCAATACCCAGTTTTTCCTCAATTGGATTTTTGGTTTGCTAGCCAGCAAAATTAGGGAACCCAAATGTTCAACAGGTGTTTTGAGGACTTTGCTGTTCTAGTAATGAAGAATTCGAGCTTGGGTCTATTTGACAGCAAAGGTATCAATTTATATTCCATTACACAAAATTGTATTATTTTAAAATAATAAAAATAATTTTTAAAATATATTTTTCATACCTCATGAAGCACGAATAGTTGAATACTATGTTGCATTTATCTATATGTATCGTTTTTAGCCTATATAAAACTATTGCCCTTAACCAATATGTTTGACTTGTTTATTATTTACCTTAAGCATTTTCTGAAACCAAAAAGTACTATAAAAATTAATACAGGCTGCAGAGATATCTAAGTGGTCTAAAGTGCCTGCCTGGCAAGCACCAGGACCCTGATTTGATCCCCAGTACGGTATGCCATGCAGGCCCTGGAATCAGGAATAGTGACACATGCTTTAATCTCACCACTGGGGAGGTTGAGAACAGGAGAATTACTACTAGATAGATGATATATATATATATATATATATATATATATATATATATATATATAGATAGATAGATAGATAGAAACTAAATAAATATTAGAACAGCATTAGGTTTACACAAGCAACAATTATCTTATTTTAATTGAAGAATACCATGCTAAAGATGTAACTTAATTATTTCTTCATTAAATAACATCAATGAAATATTTTTATGTAATTGTTTTCTTAGATAAGAAGTACTTGAAATTTCAATAAATTGTATCAATAAGAACATATCGATTTTTGTTGTCTTTTGTTGACTAAATCGGGTTATCCTGATGTATGTTTCAGCCCTATAAAACTGATGAAGAGGCAAGAGAAAGAAAAAATGGTGGCCTGATTGATGCCACTGTAGATTTTATTGTGGGCTGAGTCTCTGAGGCCAACATAAAACTAAAGGGATTTTCCATGTTTTCTAAGTTAACAGCATTAATTACAACATAATTTTTTTTTGTCTTTTTGAGACAATGTCTCACTATGCAGCTCAGGCTGGCTTTGAACTCACTTTTGTGGCCCAGGCTGGTCTCCACCTCACACCGATCCTCCTGCCTCAGCCTTCCAAGTGCTGGGATTACAGGCATGCACCACCACACCCGGAATAACTGTACTTTCTTTAAGATAAATTTTCTTAAATTTCCCTTATGATTATATGGATGTATCTGGTTTGTTTCCTTTTGCCATTAACTCTTTTTTCTCCCCTCTGTGGTACCAGGGTTGAACTCAGGATCTTGCACTTACCGTGCACATGCCTATTCTACTGAGCTAGCTCCCCAGCCCAAAGAAAACAGCTCCATTTTTTTAATATATAGTACAGAGTCTAAAGGGTCTCAGTATATAGAACAGACTCATAGGTATTCTCCTCCCAAGCTCTGAGATGGATGTATCCAATTTACAGCCATTTATTGCTAAGTACTTGTAAGGATTTGGCAAGTCCTGTATAAGAAATAACTAAAAATAAAATGATCTTGCTTAATCTAGTGAAAATCTAAATGAAGCTTGAATTACATTGGATCATATGAAAATAAAACAGATTGTCAATCTGATAAATTTCAACTAAATTGCAGTAATTTTAGTAGAGGATGAAAATAAGTCAGTGATTTGATAATTCTTTTGATAAGTCTTAGAAATAGTAGGCTTCTCAGGACAGCACATATTATAGGAACTTCCACATACAATTGAAAAAGTTAAATACTCAAAAAACATACTTACTTGCTAATATTCATGCAACAGAGGTGACTTGGTACACTACACGGGGAATGAATTTGCAAAACAAAAGGAAGAATTTAAATCAAATTCAGGTACTTCTAAGAAAAAAATAGTATGAACACATGTATATTTGTGCAGAATAAACATTTATAATAATTCTCTAAATTGTATCAGAGAAATATCAATGCAATGTGTGATCGGGGATTTTTAGGGCTTTAAGAAATTGAGATTTCTTTTTTTGTTAGAGGACTTTTTTAACTAACAATGCTCCTATGAATTTTGCAGTTTAGGAAACAATATTTCAACATTTTCAAATTATTAATGTTGATCATCCCATTATGGATATATTCAGAGGGGCTCTTCTTTTTAGGAAGAACACATTATTACAATGTTTTTAGAAGGTACATGAGGGCTAGGCAATAGATATGTGGTCTAAGCGCCTACCTGGCAAACACAGGACCCAGGTTTAATTTCCCACACCACATTCTGGGCTTGGTGGCTTATGCCTATAATCTCACTGTTGGGGAGACTGAGAGAGGAGGGTCTCCAAAAGTCTGAGCTGTGGAGCAAGATTCGATAGCAAATAAATAAGTGAAAAAAAGATAAAAAAGAAGTTAAACAAACATTTCATAGGCAATTGCTTGAAAATAGGATAAAAGTATTGATGGAGAAAGCAATAAAGACTAGGGACTAGATGCTAACATTTCAGAGTAAAGGCGAAGGATCTCTTCTACGTTCATTACTTTTTTGTATGCCTTAAATTATATCAAAGAGGAATATTATTTTAAAGTTATGATCAGAATGTCTCTCCTTATTACAGACATTAATTTGTTGTATGAGACATGGCATCAAGTTAATATCTTTAATTAGAGCTTAGAAAGAAAAAATGGCAAGACGTGGATTTATATGTATAATGGTCTAGAACGCACATGTACACTGAATCTAGAATAAAACATGAAATTTATTTATTTATTTATTTATTTATTTATTTATGGGACCAGGAATCGAACTCAGGATCTTGTGTTTGACAAGCAAGCACTTATTTCACTAAGCTATCTTCCCAGCCCCCCCAAATTTTTTTATAATTAAAACTAAAAAGTTCAAGATCTTTTGATTTGCTAAGAAATATTTAAAAAGTAAAATCTAATCTTTATACTCATATGATGTTATGCAAATGATTGATTTTATTATTGCAATATTTATAAATTTGTGTTTAAAGCATGCGAAAGATGAGACCTGAAGACACAACACCCAGAACCTGAGGCCAAGGGTTCCTGACCACTTCTGTCCCTAACTTCCTACTCCTGCTTTTGGAGTGCAAAGCATTGGTCCTTTGTAGGGCTCTTCTGTCCGGAACGAAGGGATTAAGGGATTAAAATAAATATTCCATCTTACTGTGCAGGCCCCGCCCCCAGGGTGCGCTGAGACAGCTATTGAGACTGGGCATGGTGGCTCACTCACACCTGTGATCCCAGTGTGTGGGAGGCTGAAAAGAGGGGATCACTATGAGTCCAATCTGTGAATCAGATCCTGCAGAGCCTGTATTAAAAACACGCACAAGACACACACACACACACACACACACACTCACAGAAAGAAACCTTGGTGGTAGAGGTGATGGAGATGCAAGGCCTGTACTTAGTCTTCTTTGGGCTTTGCCTTTTTGCTCAGATGTTCTGGGTCTTTTCCAAGTAATTCAGGTCTAGTAAAGCTTCTGGGTGGCATTGGAAGACTATCTCTGTCCTTGGTCTTTAGGAGACACCTATTCTTTTCATTTTCTTACTGCTTTAACTTCCATATTCTGCTTTCGTTTTTATGTGCATGTAACCACATATGGTCTTGAAAGAATGGAGATAACTTCCTGTTTTGATTGTAAGCTGCAGCTGCCTCCTGCGTAGATATTCAGGTTTGCAGTTTGCGCTCTACCTGACACCTCAGCTTATTCTGTGTAATACATTTTCTCCAGCACCTGATGGAATTAGTTCTTAATTTTTTTTTGAGGGCAGGTGAGCGTTCAAACTCATGACCTTGCACTTGCCAGACAGGCACTTTTGCCATGGAGCTATCTCCTCAGCCCCTTAATGGAATTACTTCTGATAGGATAGAAAAATAACATGCACACATTGGCTTCTCAACAAGTATTGTCCTTCTGTAATTCAACGTAGAACACTGCAAGTGAAGTACTTCTGTAAAATTTCTAATCCACTGAAGGTATTCCTAGACTGCTTACACAGAAGTCTCTCTGTTGCCTAAATCAATGTCACTTTGCTCTATTTATACAGTTTCCTGAAATCAAATTGAGGCCATAATTGGCAATGACATTGCATGAGAGAAGAAAGAGAAGACAACATTCTCTTATTGGAAAAATAGAACAGGAGAACGTTTCATCCTAACTGGAATATTGTCATCTAAATGTACAGATTACAGCCAACTTTATGAAGGATGATGAATCAAAACTAGTCTAATGATCCTATAATCTGGCAGAATTCCTCTTGCAAACATCCTTCACTTAAAGTGATGCAGAATTTCTACTGGAATAATAGCTCATGGATGCTTAGGTCTCTATGTCAGGAAAAAATAATTATCATTTATTTGCAATTAAAATGGGAAATGGTCACTTTTGCAACCTACAAGTAGGCAAGGAGATTTACCCCACACCTTGGGCAGAATAGCATTGGTTGCTGAAATAAAACAACACCTACCCATTGATTCTAGGAGATGTAATGCTTCCATAGAGAAATTTTTGTCAGTTTTTTTCTTTGCTTCTCTGTACTTTTTGCATCATCACTGTTATGGTTTATGTCTAGTTGTCCCCACAAAGCCTCATGCAATCATGGGGCGGGGACTTCTGTAGATTGAGACTTGACTCATGAGTCACTGGGATTATGTGTTTTACTACTGATGAGATTATGGATCTGAATACTTCTGGGAATTATAGGTGTGGCCTGAGGCAGACAGGCTAAGGCAGAGAGCCTGATGTAATATAAAGAGAGATAGACAGACTCAGGCTGTTGCTCTGCTGCCCTGATTGATCTGTTGCCTCTGCCAAAATTGTCACTTTTCTGCTGCCTTGAGCTGCTGCTCTCTGCCATGTGTCTTTCTGCCTTGTGTCCAGCCGAGTATGGACTGAAACCTCCAGTAACTGTGATCTAAATAAACCTTTCCTTCCTTCATTTTGGATGTCAGGTATTGGTCCCAGCAATGAGTAATAAGAAACTAAGACAATCACTTTCCCAGATGAGGAAAATGAAGACAGAAATTAACGGGTGATGTCTTTTAGATGAGGCTTTGTGATACTATTGTACGCATTCACCTGTTTCTGCTTATCCCTTATAACAGGAGATATTAATTTATTTATTTATTTATTTATTTATGACTTTAAATTAATTTTTCATTTGTGTATTTGGTACAGGATCTCCCTAGCAGCTCAGACTCCTAGTGATCCTCTTGTTTTCAGGCTCCCAGCTCTGGGCTTACAGGTTTGTGCCACCATGCCTGGACCCTACCACCGGCTCAGGTATCCCTGGGGGTGGGCAGGTGTAACACGTGAGATCACTGATTGAACCCCAGTCTCTGTGCTTGCCAAAGCAGGCTCTTTGTTTGCTGAACTATTTCCCTGGCCCTATGTGATACATTTTAAAACAGATACTGTCCTTTATATTTGAGTTCCTTGAACCCTCTTCAATATAATGTCAACAAAATTTGTATAAAGAATATTATTTTGTTGGCAGGAAGTGTAAAGTGCAGAAACATTTCAACAAAAGATTGGGGCCGGGAATGTGGCTCAGTGGTAGAATACTTGGCTAGCAAGCTGGAAGCCCTGGGTTCGGTCCTAGGCACCAAAAACAAAAAAGTAAACGTCCCTGAAAAACAGCTCAACCAAAAAATAGTAGAGTAAAATCAATCAAATTTACAGATTATCTGTAAAACTGTGGTGCTTAGAATTATTGAAACTAAACATAATTATCTACCGAAGCCTCAAGTAGGTTAACCTTAATCTTATTTTCTTGGAAGGGAAACTTTTTGTAAGAGGAATTCCATATAGCTCTTAACATTGCAATGCAAATGTTAGTCATAGAAATGTATTTCTCTAATAAAATGTGACTAAGTGTCATATATTTATAAAAAGCAGAAATTTATCAGGAATGAAAGCTGGTTTAATTAATGCCTTAGTTTAATTAATGTCTTTTTCTTTATTACTCTATAGACACACACATGATTACTTGTATAAATACAAATGTATAGGAAACAAAATACATATATGTGTATATATCTGTCCATAAATATTACATGAATACATTCAGTGTATTTACATAAATGTATATAAGTTTATGCATAAATTGGCAGAAATAAGGAGTATATCTGGTTAGTAAAACAATAATCAGAATAATTATTAGTTAAACATAATGATTATGTTGTCCAACTTCCTTTTCAATAACTTAAAATAAATTTTCTTCACCTAAGAATTTAATGCTCATGTTGTCTGTGCTAGTCCACAATATGAGACTATGATTAGAAATATTAACCCTGGAAAATGTTAGTGAATTAGACTAAGATGGTGAGAAAAGATTTAAGGTTAGAAAAGGAGAAATCTAAAATTTGGGTTCTTAATTTTTTACTAGGCCAAAATATATTTCAAATTTCAAAATAAGTAAGAAAAAAAATTCCACAGTGAACTCACAAATGCTGACTGCTCACTTTCAACAATGATCAATTTGTTTTTCTCTCTGTCCAACATTTCTTTTTAATTTTTCATGGTAAAGTACTGTGTCTACTTTCAATGCCAGAGTCATTCCACCCAAAAGTTGCAATCATACTTAGCTTTTGAAATATGCATTTACATGTTTTTAAATGAAAAATAGCAATAAATTCATCATTATGCAATATTTAGCATGCCATATTTTCTGATAGCCTCATGAATATTTTTAAAGCTTTGGCTCATATCTAATACATACATGGTATTTGGTTGTGTTGAGATAGTTGTCTTCTTTCTTTTTGTTTTAATGTTCGTAACCTGTTAGAGAAACCAGCTATCCTCTTGGATGTCAGAAATGCTCAGTTTTACAGTTTGCTTTCTCTATTGCCAACTAATAATGTTTCTCTAGTCTGTCATATTACCTGTATGAAAATTAAGTATAGCATCTTGTTTTGACTGTGGTTCACTTGTTTAAAAAAATATTTACTAGAAATTTATATTAAAAAAGAAGCAATCCTAGACATCTAGGAGAAGGCATACATAATTCTAAAATGCATACTCTTTCCTTTGAGATGATTACCTTCTTTACAATAATTGGTGAACTGTACCTCTGGTGAAAATTTTTAATACACTAAGATCTTAGTGCAAAATATATAACGTGAAACTTTTTTCTAAGGAAATAGTTACACATCCTTGGTAAGCAAAAGCTTCATGCCAACCAAGAACTGTTTGCTCACCAAACAGTCCTCTTGAAAATAATCTGATATCCAAATGCCATTCAGCCCTGGTAGACAGTCTCACTGATGAAGTCTCTGGGGGAATCTTTGGCAGGATGAGGGTGGTAGAAAAGAGAGACAACAAGGTTCTGACACATGCAATTCAAAATGGTCAATTTACTTAACAGAAAGCAGTTACCTTACTCACACTGAGAAAAATGGTAAAAGGCAAAATAATTTTTTTTAATGCTTGAGAAAAGATGTAGGAGATGATGTCTACTGTATAGTCGCTTTTTATAAATATGATATCTGTCTTTCTTCCTTTTCACATACACAAACCCACAGACACACACACACACACACACACACACACACACACACACACACAGAGATAGTTGTCAGCTAGAAAAAGACAAGGTGACCATAAAGAGTTCAAATCATTTACAATGTAGGTGTAAAGAAGCTGAACAAGGTGACTTTTACTGCATTAATGAAAAAGAATCCGGAGTTTAGATGCCTGGTATTTATATATGCAGCGGTCTGGTTGCTAATATGTTTTACATGAAGATATCCCGTTTCTATCTTGGAACAAATTTCAAGAATGAAGATATTTATTTGAGAGCTAAGATACATTACAGCTAGTTCGAAAACATAATCTATCCTAGTCAGAGAAGATTCTTTACAAGAAGAAATCTTTGGTTTTGGCTTTCTTACTGTCAAATCAGATGTTATTTCCTTTATGCTATTTGGGTTTTGCTTGTTTGTTTCTGCAGTTGTTTTCCAGCATAAACTGTAACTAAACTGAGTCATGGTAGAGGATTTTTAAGCACCGAGAACCAATTTGCTAGGGATGATATAGCAAAGTATTACAAACTGAGTAGCTTCTGAAACAGTTTTATTGTTGCAGGGTTGGAGAAATGAGCAGCCTGAGATTTCATTGGCAAGTAGAAAGACAAACATGACACCCAGGATATGTAAGCAGGTTTATTAATGTCTGATGAGCACTGACTAGGAATTGATTGATCTTGAAAACGTCAAGCCCAAAGTCTCAGGAGGAAAGTCTCAATGAGATTGGTTGCAAAGGGAAAGAGGCAGAGAATTTGGCTGTATTTGATTGGTTTTTACAATATGCATCATGGGGGTCAGACATTTGTAGGAGGCAGAAGTAAGAGAAACTGTTACCTGGATAACTAACAGACTGGCTGGGGGCATTTCTGCTGCAAAAATCAAGTCATCAGCAGAGCTTGTTCCTTCTGAAAGTGGGGAGGAAGAACGTGTTCCAGGGCTTTCCTGGCACTACTTGGGATTTTATAGTGAGCTTTAAGGTTACTTGTGGGGAAAAAAAAAAAAAAAACTTTGTCTAGAAGCCACCATCATCCTCCTGCTGTGTCCTGTGCATGCCATGCTCTGCCTCCCCTTTTACAAAGGCACCGGTCACATTTTATGAGAAGCTTGACTCTTGTCCAGTGTCAATTGTCTCTGTCTTTAATTACATCTCCATCATCTTAGTTCCTTTTAAATTCACCTGAAGAAATATAAAGAATTATGATTTTCACATATTAATTTTTAAGGACACATTTCAACCAAAGCAGGAGACATACTTGACATTTGGGACCCTGGTAAGAGTTGGAACATGAACTGTGTTGTGTATTATAAGATGCTCCGCAGAAGTCCTTGCCTCTATTCACCAGATGTGGAGAACATCTTCACTCCCATTCAGAGAGATCAAAAACAGCTCTAGACTCTGTCAAATGTTCCCATGGGAGTAAGCTGTAATAAAGGCCAAAATAAGGCCAACAAACAATTGCTGCGTGGTGGTTTATCTTTCATGTTAATTCTGTATATCCAAACTGAGAATAAAAATGAATAATTTTTGTTCCCATCAACAATAACAGTGAAGTAAGAATTCACTCTTTTCCAAGTGGCATAATTTGTTTTTCTAAATAAGGTGATGATTTTATGCATTGACCCAGTTATTTTGATATGAAACATGTCACTCAGCGGTTCTTACTGTATGTGTTAGAATATTTTTTGATGACAAAGAAGTAAACATAACACAGTTAGGTATTAGCTGGAGGAAAAAATGAAAAACAGACATTTATGTATACAATGTGATTGTGTGTGTGTGTGTGTGTGTGTGTGTGTGTGTGTGTGTCTATGTTTCAGATATTTTGGCTAATGTTTTTGCATGAAATTTTGCATGAATCAAGAAAAGTAGAACCATACATACATTTAGGTATTGTAACTTGGTTTTAGCATACACGCAGAGACCATCATAGATCAATTTTTGAAGTGGCAATAAAGATAATCTTTCAGTGATTATCAAAATAACTCAAAAAATTAAAAAAATGAACTGAAGAATGTTTTTTATAAAGTGTGTGAACAAATACTATTTATCTAAAAGGAAAAATATATATTTTTATGTACTTGCTTTTCATGACATATTTTAGGAGCTATGTTAGTAATTTTTTAAGCCATAAGAGTAATGTCACTTGTTTATCTTACAAACATAAAAACAAAAAGTCATATGGACATTCTGTTGCCAATGCTCTTCTTAATATCTGTTATCTAAGAAGTTGTCTAGTCAAAAATATATCAAATTTATATAAGTTGAGCAATTATTTTAAGATATGATTCCCTTCTAAAATATGTATAATCTATTCTCAATTGATAAACTGATACTTGAAAATTTAATACTATAATAATTTAAAAGAGGATTGCTTGGTAAACCTATGATGCTTAAAAGGATAGTCAACATTTTATGACATCTATTGATACTTGTGTTTGTCAAAACAAAGGTTGGGTGCCATTGTCTCTGGTTGGTACAAGCCAGGCAGAGTACTAAGCATCCTAAAGTCCTCAGGATGATCCCCAAAGCACAAAAAATAATCTAGTCCAAATAGCTGGATATATCAGCACAGTAAATTAATAAATTACAGTTATGAGTGAGAAAAAAAAAAGAATAGTTTAACAAGGGGATATGACCAAAAACAAAGTTGGAATAAGAATGAAGGAACTGTTTTTATTTCACTTTAGGATTGCTAAAGAAGTTTCTCTGATTGTCAAATGCATCAAGTATTCTCTGAACTACATCTGCTTAACTTTGAATAGAAAGCTTCTAGGATCAGGATGAATACATCATTTTTTTATTTTCTTTTTCTTTTGTTTTATAAATATATTTGTTTGTTGCAGAGTCTCACTATGCAGCTTGGACTTGTGGTGATCTTCCTACTTTCAGCCTGCCTAGCAGTGGAATTACAGGTGTTCTCTACCATGCCTGGACTCTGTGGCCAGCTCAGCCCATCCTGGTGGCTGGACTGGCATGACAGGTGATGCCAGGGATGGAAACCATGGTACCTGAGCTTGCCTAATCTTGCCTAAGCAGGTGCTTTACTCCACTGAGCTATCTTGCCGGCCCTGAATCCATCATCCTCATATGCCTGTGACTAAGTAACTGGAACCAAAATAAATGAAATTCCCTAGTGGATCATTAGCCATGCATGCAAGTCTACTTCTATAATTAGTACATGTGACACCCTGGATTGGAGCTACTTTTCATACTTTGTTGTAAATCTAGCACTTGGGAGGCTGAGTCAGGAGGACTGGTGTGAGTTCGAGACTATCCTGGGCTACAAAAGTGAGCTCAAGGCCAGCCTGAACTGCATAGCAAGACCCCGTCTCAAAAAAACAAAAAAAGAGAGAATAAGAATATTAATAGAAACAAACAAAAACAATGATACTTAAAACGTAGCAAATTGCATTCAAGTTGAAATAAGGACAAGATCACATTTTCCTTTTCATACAAGACAGAATGAAACAATTTATATAAAGCTAGTACGGCTGTATAGTACTCATCTAATACATTCTCCTGTACTTTACTTAATATTATAGTTTACTGAGCATATTTTAGAATAGCACTAGTTTAGAATTAATGAATGAGTTTCACAGTAACTTATTTATTAGCATCACTTTTACTCCTGTATGATGCAGAAGTGTGTGTTTGTGTGAACACCTTTTTAAAGTTTCTATTAATTTTCCTTTTAATAATTGTCTTATAATGCCAAGTATACGAGCATAGAAATTCAAAGAAAAAATGAGAACAAATCTTGACGTCATGCTCAGCCTGATTGATTGTCTTCACGGAATATACAACAGATTTCCACTTGAGTTCACTCACATAATAGTGTTCTAGGCCTTTTTCAATACTTTATGAAGAAAAGTTAAGAATCTCAGGACAAAAGTATTTTTAAAAAAATCAAATGGTGAGAAAAGAATATCTTGCTAACATATTTTAAGATCAGAAAGCTATTCAGCTGAAGTTGTTACATTATTCATTGTTGTCCTCAATATAGTTGCCTAGATTATAGATACTAGCTTATAGAATTAGTCAAAGTAAAAATTTTAAACATTAAACTACTTTGAAAAGAGTAGTAAGCCACTTTGAAAAAGCTTGTAGAGGGCCTGGGAAGATAGTTCTGTGGTAAAAGTACCTATCTGGAAAGTGCAAGGCTGTGAGTCCAAACCCTGGTCCAACAAAATACAAAACAAAACAAAACAAAGAAAAAAACTGATAGAAATTAGGAGTATAGTTTTCTCAGCTGTCATATATATGTATATGTATATGTGTGTGTGTATGTATATATATATATATATATATATATATATATATATATATATATATATACTTATGCAATTTTTCTCCTTCCTATTTTCTCTTTTCCCTCATATCTATTGCAATGCTTTATCTATTATTATTATACTATCATAGATATAAAAAGTAGAGCTAAAAAGAATAAGGAGAGAAAATAAAGCTGATGGAAAATAAGAGTGAATGTCTGACTGATCAATCTTACATATCTCTGTCTGATAGTCTGAACAGCAAATCTGACAACAGCAATATACAACAACTATATTCCATTCTTATTCTGAAATTCTATATCATTTGTACTGTCTTATATTGTTTTGTTTCTGTCTTTGTTATTGTCATTTGTTGTAGTTTTGTCTTCTTAAAATAGAAAACAAAAAAGAGGAAGAGAAAGCTACATGGAATCTGAGAGAGAGAATGAAGCAATCCTTGATTATAACTCCTAAGCCACTGGCTCTAACAAAATGTATTGGCACACAAAATACTAACTTACCAGTGAAGCTGACAGTGAATATGGAAGAGCTGCTGTGTTTACAAGAAGCTATGCTTTCATTTGGAGATATGTGACCATCCTTTCTCCTATATTTTCCATGACAAATTACTCCTAATATTTAAGTCCGAGTGAAATGCTCATATTTTAACAATAGTGAGTAAATAAGCAAAATATTGCAGTCTACAAAGAAGTGATAGAAGGTAAAAAAAAATCATCAAAAGTATGACAGCTACCTGGCTAGAGTATGTAAAAATCAATATATATCACCAGGAACTAATGGTAACAGATCTGTGAAAATAAAAAGTAGAAAAACATCCATGAGCACAAGACGTTCAATTTTAAAATAATATGCTTACAATTTGTTTCATGTTTTCGGCAGATTTATCTCGGACCCAAAATGATTGCTTACAGCTGACAGCTTGGTACTCTCTTAGTGATTCCAATAATTATCTCTATTGAGTTAGAGTATTGATCTGTAGTTGCTAGCCATTTTACAATTCCTCTTTTATCCTGCTAGAGGTAATAGAATTAATGAGTATCTTTGCCAAACATAACAGGAACAGTGAGTACACATTTAGAGCACAATATGAAATGAAAAGAGGAAAAGAAAGCTAAATTGAAAATGTGAAGCAAAATAAATTTAAAATTTTCCAGTTAAACTTTTGTTAGCTATACACATGTTATTAAAATGACAAAGAGACTCTGGTAAGTTGAGTAGAGACTCTTCAAACCACTCATGTGGGTATGAATGATTGAAAATTCAAAGCCCTATGATTCAGAAATGTACTTTGGGGCCTTTGAAACAGTCCTTTGTCTGATTTCCAGCTGTGAGAGCTTGTTTCAGTTTCCTCATCTGAAGCATGGAAATAGGGCCATTTCAGTGAAGGAGCGAGGAGAACCACTCTGGGCATCCAGAGAAGCAGGCTGCAGAACTGTCAGATGCACAGGCCAAATCTGCCAAATGCGCAGGTGCTCGATGCCCTGACGAATGGATCCCGGTGTTCTCTTCAGAACGTAGTGCTTGTAAAGCAAACTGCGTCATATTTGAACAACAAACAGATAGTATGGTAAGATACAGAACTACTATTTTTAAAACATACCTGTCTGGGACGTTCTTTCCTGCTTTGTAAATAAGCAGTCAAACCGGGTAAGAGAATCTCATAAGGTGGGTGCTGGACAAGTACCACACATCACAAAATAGTGTGGATTTATTTTCTTTAACTGGCAATTTTGGTGGAAATCAAAGCTACTCAGAAAATTACATATATAAAAAAACTATATAAGGAAAAAAGAATACAATGAAAAAAACTAACTGTATAAATGTGTGTACTATTGTGAGAGAAGTCTTCCTTACAGTATTTCTCATGAATTCATCAGCTCTAGGGAGTATGGGCATTATTATAAACTTTTCCCTTTTTATTATTATTATTATTATTATTATTATTATTATTATTATTATTGTTATTTTGTATTTTATGTAAGGGTTTACAGGATGTTCAGGGTCTCACTCCTAGATCAGACTCACAGTGATTCACCTGTTTACAGCATCCTGAGAGATAGGATTACAGGTGTGCACCACCACACCCTGCCTCAATTGCTGCCTCAGCAAGCCTGGGGAAGGGACCAGCATGGTAGGCCCAGGCATCGAAACCAGCGCCCCTGTGCCTATTTGCAGATGCTTTAATCTACTGAGCTATTTGGCCAGCCCTAAGCTTTCTCGTGACTGTACCCACTCCTCATTAAAACACCTAAGTGCTTCCTTTGAAGGATCATGTCTTGTAGAAGAGATGTTGCCACTGACTGGGCTTTAAAAAAATTAGAAACAATTGGACTACTATTTCCTTAGTTTGAGTAATTGTTGTTTTTAAAAATAACGCAGGCATCAGTGATTGGAAAAATTGCAAAATCGGTGACTGGAGAAATTCATTTTTGACCAATTTATCATTTCAACAAGTTTGTTTTTTGAGTTACTCATCTGCAATGTTTTTCCTCCAATAAATTATTCTTAACCAGATCGCCTGCCGTCCCCTGCATGGGTTTTCACTGGCTGTATGTCATTCTCCTGCAGTGGTAAGACTGGCAGACAGCCTGTGAGCTGTGGTAGCTTAAACTGCTCTTGGTTTAATTTTTCACAACAGCAAAGGAGCTGTCCAGCAGGAAGGCACTGTCCCAGCCTCCAACTCTGCTTTGTCCTTTAACTTCCCTCAGTCTGCAGAACAGGAGAAGACACACAGGAAAAATCGCTACATGCAAAAGGCTCCTGTTGTCTGTGACCAATGCTTTGATACTCAAATTAAATGTCCAGTGATGAGAGAAATTAGCCTTGCTTTTCTTAAACAAAACTGGGGACTCTTTCATGCCCTGTGCATATACTAAGTAGTTGAAGGATAACAAGGTGGTTTTCGAAAAGATAGGTCTGTTTAAAAGAAAGAAAAACCACTAAACAATTGAGTATATATTCTACAATATGATGAAATTGCTTCAGAAAATTGAGGCCTGGAGGTACAGCTGAGTGGCAGAATTTCTTGCCTAGTATGTATAATAATCAAGACCAATACCTGACACTACAGAAAAAAAAAGAAAAAAATATATATATATATATTCAGTTTAAAAAGTACAGTGGATCAATGAAGCAAAATTTGGTTTAAATTACACAATCACAATCTGAGATCAAGTACAACAGTAAGAAAAAGAATATACAACCTAAAACAAAAGGTCAGGAACAGGGAGCAGACTGGCTATAACCAAGATCAGAAAAGATGACAAAACACAACTTACTATCAAAGGAAAAGTATAGGAAATTAAAATGAATTATTGTAAATTATAAAAGGGCTGCTATAAAATCACTCACAATTTAAGATAAACTAATTCTCTAAAGAAATAGACAAATTCATATTACTTTACACCACAAATAAAACGATCCCAAGCTGAGTATAGTGTAGTTAGTACTTACACCTAATGTTATATGGAGTGTCTCAATTACTCCTCAATACAAATCCAAACTCTGGTTCACTCAGGTGCACAGAGGCTACATGAGACATGATGGTCACCCCACATTTTGATGAGTGGCTGCCTTGTGTCACAGCTATGTCCACAAGGGACATGCTGTCTGTGAACAGCTGCATCACCGGCAGTGTCATTATAACAGAGACTGCATGGTCTCCAGGGCCTTTAAAATGCATTGTCTGCCTCTCTGTAGAAAAAAAGTTTGCTAACCTCCGGTACCAAACTTGATATTTGATCAAAAGAATATTATTTTTCAGAAACATGACCGTAGATTTGTGCGCTGTTAGTAATGTAAAATAATTTAGGGGAGATAGCCTATGAAAATTATGTAAAGCTTATATAATGGTGTCTTAGTTATTCTTGTTGCTGGGACAAATACCTGACACTGAAATTATGAAACAAAAAGTTTATTCAGCTCACAGTTAGTAAGGTTTCAGTCCAAACTCAGCTGGCTCCAAGGCAGAGTGGCACATGGCAGAGAGCAACCTTTCATGGAGGCAGCTAAGAAGAGCAAAGGAAGAAAGTAGCAGCAGCTCAGGCAGCTAACTTCTTTTCTTACACAGAAATGCAAATCACCTGCCCCAGGGGAGGTGCAGCACCCACAGTGTTATGGTATCTCTAGTTGTTCCCCCAAAGCCTCATGAGTCAGGAGGCGGGGACTTCTAGAGTTTGAGACTTGATCCATGATCCCTAGGATTATGGATTTCAGTACTGATGGGATTATGGGTCCAAGTACTTCTGGGATTATGGGTGTAGCCCAAGGTGGAGGCTGAGGTGGAGAGCCTGTATGTAACATAAAGAGAGACAGAGAGACCGACTTGAGCTGTTGCTCCTGCTCTGCTGCCCTAATTGACTGGCTGCCTCTGCCACCATTTTGTTGCTGTTCCACCGCCATGAACTGGATGCTCTCTGTCTTGCTCCACTCAGCCTTGGGCCAGCTTGGACTGAAACCTCCACAAACTGTGAGCTAATAAACCTTTCCTTCCTTCAGTTTGAGTATCGGGTATTTGTCCCAGCAGTGAGACTAAAGTAACTAAGACACCCAGCCACAACAATCGATTACAAATTCCAGAAGCCATCCCATGACTGCATGAGGCTTTGGGGAACACTTATATACAAACCATGACAAATGGCAATAGTTATTATGAGATACAGACGTGCAAGTTTGGTAGAAAAGAATAAGCTGGCCGAGCAATAGTAATTATAGGTGAAAGCAAGTTTGAGTCATATGTGCAGATGATTAGAATAAAATATCAGTCAAAGCTAGGTTTTTGTTTTTGTGTTCTCTTGTCATGGAACCCTAACAAACTTATTTAACTTGACGATTTCAAATAAATTTTCTATTGCCAGTTTAATAGAGGTAATGTTGAATAATTAATTAGTTCTGTTGATTTATAAATTGTTATTTCTGGTTTTTATTAGTTGATATTTCTTCATTAGTCATATATATATATATATATATATATATATATATATATATGTGAAAATCATATGGTTTATTAAAATGATAATTTTGAAGCATTTTCTTAAAAAGTCATTATTTTGTCCAGTCAGAAAGATACCATCTTGAGCCGGGTGTGGTGGCACACACCTGTAATCCCAGCACTCGGGAGGCTGAGGCAGGAGGATCAATGTGAGTTCAAGACCAGCCTGGGCTACAAAAGTGAGCTCAAGGCCAGCCTGAACTGCATAGTGAGACCCCGTCTCAAAAAGACAAAAAAAAAATACCATTTTGAAAACAGTCCTTTTTCTTCTTCCACTAAACTGTCAGTCTCTTTGTATTTTCTCCGCTAAACTTAGCAGCACTTTTCACAATTTGTAGCTACATTTGTTCTTTTATACATGATTATTTAGCATTCTTGACTCAAGAAAACTAGTCTTTTTAAAAGGTACTTCAAAACAATATGTTTGCCTTTTCTTTTCTTTTCTTTCTTTTTATTTTTATTTTTTCTAATTCCTTGACAAATGTCTCCCAGGCTTGCAAGGCCATTTGCCATTCAGCACTAAACTATTATCTTGTCAGAGGTGCACAGTTCTTTAGCAGAGTTGTCTAAATATTCTCAAGTCAGTTTTTTGTTCTTTTTGTTCACTTGGGTAGTGCTATCACTTAGATATTAATCTGAAAGAGCAGAAAACTAAGCACCTCATATCATAATGAGTTCTGTGTTGGCCTAAGATTTTCTTCCATGAGAGCCAGGCTTCTTTTCCATTGTCCTGTGGAGCACATTGCATATGTCTGCTTGACTTAATTGCTTTAGAATCAAGTAATTGACAAGAGACTTGTCTTTTACAAAGGCACTGCATCAATTTTTTAAAAACTTGAACACAACCCTTCTATTTTGGCATACACTGTATGAGGTCATTAACCCACATACAGCAGCAGCGCCGTAGACAATCAACACGCAAGGTAGATCTTCAGTGATCTTCACCTGGCCGATTTGGGGAAGAGTGAAAGCACAACAACAAAAGCCAAATAGATTTAGGACATTTCACCCACATGACTCTCCTTTTTTATATAACTGAACTGTATTGATTGTTATGAGCCAGTACTGAAAGAAATTATGAGAAGACCCGATGAAGGTAGCTTTAGAAATCTCACTGAGATTAATCTCTCTCAAAGTGAGCCCAGAGTGCCAGAAGCATCTTGCTTTTATTGGGCTAAAAGTAGGCTAAGAAACATGCATAATTACTATTTCTCACTCTCTGCTCCCTCAAGATATTAGGCTTTTGTCTCATCTCTATATTTCTATAGAACTGCATTTGCCTCATGCAGTCTACTAAACCTCAAGCCACACTCTCTGTTCCTCCCAGAATTGTCAGTCCTGGTATTTATCACTAAGCTTCTATCCTTCAAAGATAATATGATCTGTTCCAAGTTCTCCATTTCTGCTTTGTTTTCAGAGGTAGTGTGTAGTACTAGTCAGCAGCAGGTTGGCAAATTTGACCCAGGGGGCCCGAGATGCTCCTGTGTGTTAAGCATCACCTGTGCAGTAGGGCGTCTTCTATGGTCACACATCTGCAACCTACTGGGTGGTGGTGGGCAACTGGAGTCAGTGGTACTGCATTTCAGTATCATTTCATCATATGACTTTGAGCCAGCTGTGCTGTTGGATGCCTAAATTTCTTATAGTATCTATTTTAAGAGTCTTTCAAACCATATGCTTAGAAGGTAATAATAGTTTACTACTAGAAAATGGTAACATTTAATTTATTGCGTACAGCTCTTCCTTTTTTTCAACTGAGAAAATTTATTGTGAGCAGACTTGGCTTCCATGAAATGTTAAACATTTTCAGACAATAGGAATACTGTTTCTGAATTTTTAAAAGAGAACACAAATTAGAATTTAAACGAAACGTTAAAAGTGATGCAGAGTGTGTCTGCCTGCCTAGCCCGTAGGGCATGCTGAGATGGCGATTGTGACTGAGCGTGGTGTTGTGCGCCTGTAATCCCAGTGCTTGGGAGGCTGAAATCAAGAAGGTCACAAGTCTGGTGTGTGTGATGAGACCCTGTAGACTCTGGGGACCCTGTATCAAATACAAAAAAAAAAAAAAAAAAAAAGCATTTGAAAAAGCTGTACTCAAAAATCCACATGCAGTAGTACACTTTCTGAGAGGCAGAATCCTTCTCACTAATTACTTCTCCCCTCAGAGTTATGCAGAAGTTTTCAAAATGAAGTAAGTTCTGTTTTAAACTAGATTTTATATTAGTTTGGTTTATTCTAAATATTCAGATCTTATCCTGAAGAGAATTTTAGAATGGGGATGGTGCCAAATAAGTATAATTAACAGCCTTGTTTAATATTGCCAATCTTTACATTATTAGGACATGTCATATTATACATTTATATATAAATATACATATAAGTTTAATATACAATACTAACCCAGTAGGAGGTCATAATCTTCTACTGTATTTAACATGTTAAGTGAATGACCACATAGCTTCTGTTGAACAAATTCAATGCAATTATAATTCACTCTTCTTCCTTTCTGCATGTGTGTACATATATATATGCATGTATATACTATGTATGCATATAGTACATTATATAG
This sequence comes from Myocastor coypus, assembly GCA_004027025.1. NCBI lineage: Eukaryota > Metazoa > Chordata > Mammalia > Rodentia > Myocastoridae > Myocastor > Myocastor coypus. The sequence continues at coordinate 23,219 of PVJA010003360.1, forward strand.
GCATGTATATAATACAAGTGAATATATGTATGCGTATAATATATATGAGTGTGTTATCTTAGTTTCTGATGGATAAATTGAATTCAAGTTGACTTTCAATATCACTGACTCAGTACTTAATAGTTGATAGCTTTTAATGAGCCAATAAACAAAACATGTTAAATATTCTCCTTGAGAATGTGCAAAGCACAATTGATTTTATAAAGCACAACGCAATGAAAATAGCTAGAGTTCCAGGATTTGCCTGCAACAGATATAAGACAGACATAAAGAGCTTAGAAAGATGACCAAAACATCTACTTCATGTTTCAAATTTGAACTGAATTAACCCCTGAGAAAGGCCAAGTATTTATTTTCCTGTATAACTTTTTGTACATGTATATGCCCATTATTGGACATGACCCAAAATTTGTAATTTCTTCTTATATTAGATAAAAACTTTAAGACCTAAATAAAATGGAAACATATTTGCTGTTTATTTTAGCTCTGAAACGAGATTAAACAAAGGACCAATAGTAAGCAGCCAAACTGACTGGCAATAAGAATGCTATCCATTTATATTAATGAGAGGCTTGCATAATATTCCCTTAAGGAAAGTGCTAAAACTAAGGATTTTTAAGATAGCAACTGAAATGTACTATTTAGCACAATCAATTTAAAGTTAAATTTATTTTAATTAGTGTTGAAATTGATAAGCATTTTCATTTGGTAATTATTGCGGTTCTTTCACTTCATCACAGCTGCTGTCTGCTCCATATGTGCAGTGATCATCCTGACACTTGAAGCGCTGATGGTAAAGGCCAGACTCAGGCAGGAACCCAGGCCCTGTCCCTCTATTGTAACATGCTTTCGTATCTTTCAAGATGCCTTCTTCTTGCCTTCAACAGGGTCCAGCAAAGACAGCTGGCCATGCACGTCCAAAGCTTCATCATTCTCCAACGCTCTGACATTGCACGAGGATGCAGCATTGTGCAGTGTGGATACAAGAATGTAAAGCAAGACCATAGACAGGGCCAGCTCCTGGGCTCAGTCTATGGATGTTTTCCTCTATGGTTAGATTCCCCTGCCTCCTCACAGTAGCAGAACCTGCTGGCCAGGGTTGTGTACAGACTTTACATGATACTAAGATCTCTATATACTTGTTTTAAGCCTGCTGAGTTAATTCTGTTTAGGCTACTGTAACGCTATCCCCATAGATTTGTGCATTTGCTAAACATGGAGCCATTACAGCCTATATCTACATATTTCCACCAATTTTTATGTATAATTACTTTCTTGGGAAGAAAAACTATAAAGCAACAGAACAGAATTTCTGTTCCCGTTAGATATGTGCTCTCTTTTCCAACACTGCTTCTTTTTTTCAGTCTTTAATTTGTTGTTGTACACAAGAAGGAAAATGATTCCAGTTCAAATCCAATCAACTCATAATTTTTGAACATTAATAATAACAATGGCCTGTTATTGTCAAAATTGAATTTCACAGAGTTGGAAAATACTGTACTGGAAATATTACTAAAACAATAAATGCTTATGATGAACTAAAATCTACATCTATAATAAACTATGTGGTATCTTCTCTTGTTTTTTCCCCCAATTCTATCAAGTTAGCACTCCTTTGCATTAGAAAGTCTAGCACTTTTGACTAAAATAAAGATGGTGGCCTAGATTTTTTTTTTTTTTGCAAAAAACTAAAGCTATTTTAAAAATATAAATTCAAAATATAATTATAAGTCGAAGCATATTTTGAATTGTGTATGCAAAATTTTAAGGGCTAACAGGCTTTCTGCCTGTTGTTTCTTTTCTTAATCTTGTCACAATAAGCAAAAAATTATTTTAAAAATATGCTGGGGAAAAAGTTAACATTTCTGGTCTCAGAACTCTTTTATTCTCTTTTTGAAAGGGGAACGCTAATTTCATCTGTCAGTATCTACCCAAGACAATATTGTGTAAGAATGAGAGCATAATGACTATGATTACCATGTTTCTACAGTGCAGTTATGGGACAGGGAAAGTAGAACTTTAGTGGACAACTTGGTAACTACCTCACTAGCTATAGTCTATATAGTGGAAACTTGATATTGAGGGCGAGGAGAGAAGCTCAGAAATAGTATCTCAATAATTGAATTTAAAAGTTGGTCTTGAAAATTGACATTTCCTCATTGAGAATTTCAGGTAAATTAAAAGACACCTGGTAAGAACAATACCTCATTACAACCACTGGCTACATTTCCAGCCAACAAGATAAAAACTTACTTTCAAAGTTCCTAGCTTAGGTTCGTGTAAGGCTACAGGGTTATTCAGACCAGAACTATCACAAATGCACTTCTTCTACAAATGAGGTGAATCTCAGATTTATGTGATGTTGTTTCTTGATAGTCTGTAGAGAACTTGCACTCATAAAGTTACCCAACACCTTGAAAAACAAACGTTTGTTATAGCTGTAGGAACACAGGAATAAGACTACTGGTCTGTTTGGTTTGTTTCTTTAATATGCTGTCTTTAATTGGCCTCTGTGGATGGGCAGACTTAACCTACTACTGAGACCTTAGCACGTCACTGACATTCTGAAGTCTGTCCAGAGTCGTACAACTAGCTTCTAGGCATTTTATGACATGATGAGACTTTATAATTAATGTTGATTGTAGCACCTTCTGCACTCTACTGTAGTTCATTCCACACATATTGATTCAATACTGTAATAATAATTAATAATATTAATGTTCTATTGAACAACTGTCATGTGCCAGCTACTACAGCAGACAATTGATAAGCATAATTTCATTTAATTCTCATTAAAATCCTGTCAAGTATTACTTCTTCTATTAAACAAAGAAATTAATATGCCTATTACTAGCTAGGTGACAGTACTCATTTCTTAACCAGATTTTCCAGATTCAGGCCATCCTTATAGTAATTCTCATCTGTAGGTCAGAATTTATAGAGATAAGAAAACACACAGTCATTGCCCAAGATAAATCATAATGTAGTAACAAATTTTAATTATGAAAAATATATTTGAAATTGGTTTTCATTCTTCTTGTTGTTGATCTTTGTTGTACTTAACATGTAAGCATTTCCACCGAGGATGCTAAATACATGTTTATTCCAGGATGAAAAATGCTACCATATGCTCCTAAATTACATTGCATAACAATGTCATTAGATAGTATTTTCTTGGTTAGCATGCATTCTTTAATGAAACATATCGATACTTGACGCACAGTTTGAATTAGAAATATACATATTTTTTTTTCCTTTATTTTTGTAGCAGGAATTAAACTGAGGACCTTGCACTTACCATGCAGCTGCTGTGTCACTCTTGCTCTGCCCTGCTTTTTTAAGAAATATGATTGTTGGTCCACTATGTATAATCTCTTAGGAAAATAAAAAGATGAGTTTCAACTTTTTGAAATACAAATTTTTGTTTCCTAAAAGTTACCTGTGTAAACACAATGCTAGCCAAAAACAAGGTTATTTTCAAAAGTTAAATTTAATTCATGCCACTGTACTTCTTTTAAAAATATATAATTCCACATTTAGTCTAATTGCAGTTTCTGCCTAATTTCAGAACTCTTCCACTGTCTCATGAAGGGGAACTCAAATCTCTTACCTCTTGTTTTCTATTCCTTCTCTCTCACACTCACAAATAACCACTAGTCTGATTTCTGTTTACTTAGATGTACCTGTCTTAAATATTTTGTATAAATGAAATTATGTAAAATGTGAGCTTTTGTGTCGAGCTCTGTGAAGATAATACCTTTAAATTTAATACGGCATTCTTTGTATCTTTTGATGTTTTTATTCTAAATAAAATGCCTAGCATAACCATCAGCATATTTTCCAGTCATTTATGTGTATAAGGAAACACTACATTGGAACGATTAAATAATCTCTCCTATACCTCAAAAAATAGGCTGTGTCACTGAGCTATCTCTGTGAGAAAGTCTGATCACTGTGCTCTATTTTTTCTTGCTAAAGAATTTTTCAGACAGAATTCAGAATCCAATCACCATGAAAGAAAGTTGAAGGTTTCTATGTTAGCTCACTGTGCCTGGTAGCCTGAGTGGCATCTGGTTTTGATCAAAAATTACTGATTGTTATTTTCTCTTCTCTATGCTTCCACAATTTGTGCTGATTTTCCCTAATAGAGAAATACACTTTATTTATTTATTTATTTATTTATTTATTTATTTAGCTTCAATACGAAAAGAATAGCAATGAGAGAGTTTCAAAACACATCAGTAGGACAGTCATAGTAATCAATACAATGCACATTGTTGCCTCCATAGTAGTTGTTTAGAGTACAAGATGCAGAGATAAATATTCTAAAAACAATTGGTACAAATATTTCTTCTAATTGAACTAAGAGAAAGTAGTTGGATAGTTGGATATATAGTCCAATATTCCATAATGGTAGTATCAGCAGAACTGACAATGTCAGAAGCTGTTGACTTGAGCCTTTTACAGCTCAGCATACTAATCTGGCTTTACTTTTCATGCCTCATGGTTAAAAACTTTTCTGCTGGGTGCCTAAGGCCAAGTTAAAGTCGTATCAATTATTGCTATATTCTCTCTCAAATAAAGGTTGGTTCAAAAAATAAAAAAGGGAAATAAAAGAGAATAAGAGACAAGGAAAAATGCCATAGGATTTACCTGCTACAATTTTGTATATGTTTAGATTTTTAAATTTCTAGGTAAAACTTTTTTGTCACATTCTATAGGGATTTATTACAATGTCAGTGCTTGGTGGAAAGTACCATTTCTATGTTACATTTAAGGCATTTGATGTTCAGAAAGACAGTGATGTTAAGTTCAAATACCTATGTCATAGAGTAATAGTATCACTAAGCTTCTCTTCTGGAGGTTTAAAAACTTAAGTTCGCAGACCAAAAAATTAAAGAAAAAGAAAGGCTACAAGAACAGCCAATATGTTGGCCTTAGCCCTTCAAGGTCAGTGAGGACTCAGGACATAAAAGAACCTGCACTGTAACACCATATAACTCAGTGGTGTCCCAAATTTTCTGTTCAAGGAGATTATGGAGCGACAAAGGAAAGTGATTGATAAGGTATGGTGTGCCTAAGGAGAGTCACCTATATAGAAAACATTCTCTCAGGCTTTCACAGAGAGCAAACTGGTCAAGCAATGGCTATGACTCATCCAGATGCTGACATTGACAAAAGATCTACAAACTGCTGTACATAGTTCCAAGGTAAATCATGAGGAGATTCGACTGACCTTGTCCAATACAAAAGTTACATGTTTTGAGAAATGCACACTATTAACAACATATCCATATATACACCAGAAACAAAGCTCAGTAGAAAAGTCAGAATCATGCATTTTTTTCTGTATTTTCAGGGGGAAGTGTCTACAGAGTGGTCAGGGTCTCCCTACCAGATCAGACTCATAGGGATCTGTCTGTTTACAGCCTCTCAAGAGCTGGGATTACAAACATGTGCTACCATGTCCATACTCAACTGCTGTCTCAGCATGCACAAGGGCCAGGGCTGGCACAGCCTAGGCACAAGGATCGAACCCCTGGCCCCTGAGCCTGCTTACAGGTGCTTTAATCTGTTGAGCTCTTTGGCCAGCCCTTATTTCTGCTATTGTACCTCTGTTAACCTCTTTCTAGGGAGTAAATTTTCTCAGCTTTCAATCTTTCCTACTCAGGTTTATGCCCATCTCTATGCACCTTGCTATGTGTGACTGTGATTTACAATTACTTACTGGAAGTAGAAGGAGAAATACTAGCTTGGAATGGAAGTTCTGTGGTAAGAATTAGTTCTAAATAGTACAGTGACAGTAGATCAATTTTGGCCGATCTGAACTTTTGAATCTAAGATATGGACAAAGCTGAGAAAAGATCCTCCTGCAATTTCCATCTGGCACTGCAGAGGTGGGCCTCAATTTGTGTTAATGAAATAAAATCATTAAGGAATGGTTTAAAGGAAAACCAGGTACAGAAGCAGAGGTTTATCTTAGATTTTACTTTTTTTTTTCTTCCTGAGATTTTGCTCTTTGTTTTAGTTAAGTGTTTCAGTGGAAATGCAGTTGACATGTGCTCAGACTCATAACTCGTTGCCATTTCAAGTCAGTTATGATAGATTCATGTTAGCTGAACCTAGATTAGAATTATTGGATCGAAATTACAGCTTTATTTTATGACCATCAACAATGGTCTTATGTTTGGTAGATAGTAGGTGACACACTTTCATTAATATTGGTAAACTTGAACTTGAAAATATTCATGTGTAATAGAAATGTGCATATTAAAAACATCTGTATTTTGACTTTTTTGTGTGTTTTAGGGAACGGCCTACAAGTTGTTTAGGGTCTCACTACTAGATCTGACTTATAGTGATCTGCCTCCCAAGAGCTGGGACTACAGGCATTCACCCCCATGCTCAGTGTCAGTTACCATCTCAGTGCAATCTGGGGGTGACGCTGGTTGGCAGACCTAGGGATAGAACTCCTGGCCTTTGTGCCTACAAGTAAAGGCTTTAATCTGCTGAGCTATTTAGTCAGCCCTTAGAAATTAATTTTTGGCATAATAGTTTTCTTTCTCAAAAAGGCTAATATTTACCTATTATTCCTTCAACTTTTAAAACTTAGGCTTAACTGTAAATTAGCTGGGCTGGTGTGTCTGTGGATTTGTTTATTTGTTTTGGAAAAGAAATTATCAGTGAAATATTTTTGAATTGCTTCAGACTAAATAGACCTTTGGGTTTACATTTAGGTTGGTATCTCATAAAATTATGTCATATGCTTCCCAGCAAGAGCCTTTATGAACTTGTCATAAAAATAAATTCAGCTACACACAATAGCTATCTATATGTGCTAATCAGGAAATAAAGTACTCTCTTAAAACTATTTTCCAATTTTGTTTTAAATGAAGTAGATGAGGAATTAAGTGGGTTTATTACAGAGTGATTTTAGAATCTTGCCGACTCCTCTTCAATAACTATTTCCATTTATTTTAGTCCTTTTTTCTATCTCTATGTTGATGGGTGAGGCTTTTGACATTTACATAAAGCAAAAAGGCATTTTCATTCTCTTCGAGCCATTTTTCGAAGAGAAAGATGCTGCAGCTGGGGAAAACATTAATTAGAAGCACACCTAACATAAATAGCTTGTCACTGAGTTACAATACTTAGCAGAACTTACACTGTCCTTGGAAGATAGAAAAACCCCTCCAGTAGTTGGGTTTAACATGCCAAGTTAACTACGTTAAATCCTCATCGTGCAAGCCTGCAAAGTACTTGCATATTTATATGCTTTAAAATATGTTTCATGAAATGAACCTCTCGTAGAATGTAATTTAGTTCACAGGGTGAGAAATGGAGTAACAGTTTTAGCCCCTGTCACTCTCCTAACGTTTGAAGTGCATAGCTAGAGACTAAAATTAGCAGTGCATTTAAAAAAAGAAATGCATTACAGTAACCACTGCCTGGATAACGAGAAACCACTGCCCTATTTTTGCTTATTTATAACAAGTGAGCCTGACTATCTTCTTGTGTTTCTTTTCGGGATAGGATTAATTCTTCCTTTTTTTTTTTTTTGCCACATGGAAATCAAGCATGGGTCATGTTGCTGCATGTGTATCTAATTGACTGAAAAATGTTATATTAGTGGAAAGGGTGGGACAAAAGGCACGCAATGACCTGATGTGTGTGCCTGTCTTATCTTCGGTTTTAAGTTGTGAGACATGCAGGCGACCTTTCTTCCCTTGAATCAGCCATGAATGCCAGTTGATTTGGGGTGGTAGCCCTTGAGAAGATAAAAGCTGGAGGAAAAAAGCTTCCTTAGTGTTAGACGTATGCTGAATTTGTAAGTACGAATGTTTGAACCAATTTATCCATCTTAGAGAAGTGTTTTATCATTTCCATTTTATTTGCTGTAATAATTATGAGGTTAAACAATGTATGAAGAACAAGAAATGAAGCACTTCTAAGATGGGAGTTGTACATACTGCGCTTCATTGTTTCTTCAGTAGATTCTTTTTGTTGAGTACTAAATAGATGATCTGAAACGCATGATGCATTTTTTTCCAGAGCTTGAATATGTGCAGTATGTCTACCCATATGAAAAATTAAGTAAAAATAGAAGAGAAGATAACCTTCTATTGATTTATGAGACTTTGACATAAGGCCCTTTTCACACTGTTTCATATCCCATGAGCATCTAAACCAGTATGTCAGTGGATTCTGCCATTCACTTCACTGTGGTTCTTTCTTGTGTATTTCTTGTGTAATCATAATCAATCATAAGATACAAGATGAGAAAAATGGATCTTAGAGCATGATAATTCCTGGGTTATTTCCATCTTAGCAGCACAGGAAGTTTTACTACATCTGAAGTTGATCATAAATCAGATCTGTCAGAAATATTTTTCAGGTCTTCAAGAGGTAATTGGTGTATATGGTATAAATGTATCTCTTCAGATGTCCATAATTTCTTTAACTCCAGAACTGCCCATGACTCAGTGGAAAACTTGGCTGAATGGGGATGACACGTGGCCTTCTCAAAGGGTTTCCTCAGTTACACCCCAGTGATCGGGGACTCTGGTGCAAATATGCCAGTGTAGATGATCCCTAAAGATTTATTTTAGAATGTGTAGGGCCCTTGTGAGGTTACAGGGCCTGGGGGTAACTTGTTCTAAACTCCAGAGAATGCTTTGTTGGAATAAGATAAAAAAAAAGTTTCTTGATGTCTTTTCACATGTGTGAAAGAAAGTTAGTACTAAGCTCTTAAAACAATGCATCGACCAAGACTGAAGAAGTTTACATTTTGATTAATGAGAAAGCTACCTGGAACACATCTGTAGTACTTAGTTCGTGTCAAACAATTAATCTTCATAGTTCCCTGTAAAAAAGGAGCCCTGCATTTTAAGTGAAAAAAGACAAAAAGAAGGAAAATAACGTGCTTCCTTTCATTTTCAGTGGCATTTTTTTTCTTATCCTGACTTCTCAGTACTTCCAAGAGACAGAGTTGCAGACAGACTTCTTTTCTTTTTGAATTTCTTGATAGATTCTTTCAACTCTTCAAGCAGATTTTTTCTTTGGGTTGTTTGTGCTTTCACTTTTTTTGTTGTTGAGGCATTCAGCGACATTGCCATTAACATTGTTATAAACCTCCCTAAGCCACCTGAGATTTCTGTTAAGAATTATGTCTTTTTTTTTTTTTTTAAAGAATGCTCCATATGTGTCACAATAAGAACCGGCATTGTTGAATAGGCTTTAGGCATCAGTTTCTCTTGTCGTCATTTTATTTTCATAGCCAGTGCTTTCTAGAACAAAAACATTAAGGGTAAAGTCTATTCTTACTCAGTAACATACATTCACACCCATATGTGCATGTGCACACACACACACACGTTTTGTTATTTAAAAAGAGAAAAAAAAGCTAGCAGCAAAAACCAAAAATACAACAACACAACAATGCTGATCATATTTTTCATTGATTATAAACTCCATTATAAATGGATTATAAAATCCATTGATCATAAACTCTAATCAATATGTTTTTAACTTACAAAGCCTTCTGTATGCTTGAGCTGGCATAGCTTTTAGTAGAATAACTGCCATTGTGTTGGAATATGCTTGTGTTTAGGAGTACTTTATCTCTAAGGGAGACACTTAATCTGACTGTAGAACACAAATAAGGTAAAATGGGAAACTTTGTACAACAAGAAAAAGACGATGGCACATGTATAGACCTCCAAAAGAGAAGCTGTTCTCATATTAAAGTAAAATTTTAAATTCTGCCATAGTCCACCCAGTGCTATAAGGAAGTACCATAGACTGAATAATTTATAAACAACAAAAATATAAGTCTCAAAATTCTGGCTACTACGAGGCCCAAGGCCAAAGCCCTGGAAGATTTTGTGTTTCTTGGAGTTTTTCCCCTGCCTCTCAGATGGTGATAGCTTGTTGTATCTTCATGTGACAGAAAGCATAGGAAAGCCCAATGGGGCATACTTCATAGGGGTACTAACACTACGTTGGGGCACTAGGGTCTTCAGACCTGATCACTTCCCTAGCAGTACCACTCACTTCCTTTTCTTTAATTTTTATGTATTCGGTACAGGATCTCACTACACAGCTTGGATGCATACTGATCCTCCTGTTTTTAGCCTCCCCAGTGCTGGGATCACATGTGCACACCACCGGGCCCAGTTTTGGTAGTTGGTTCAGTGCTCTGGGAACAGAGACAGTGCAGTGTGGTGCCGGGGACTGAATCCCAGTCCCTGCGCTTGCCTCAGCAAGCGCTCAGTCCATTGAGCTTTCCCCTTGGCCCTATGGTAAGCACTTCCTAGTGGCAACATTTTAAAGGTTTCAATTTCAAAATACAAATTGTGCTGGTAGAAAGTTTTTGTTAATATTTGTTTGCATTTCATCACAATAAATATATCACAAATAACGATAGATGTTAAGGCATTAACACAAAGAATTCTTTTTGTTTTGTAATGGATTTAAGTATCATGAATACCTGACATTTCAACTTTTCTTTAAGTTTGAGAATTTCCAAGATAGCATTCCACGGATGATAGCAAACTCTTGTCTATAATTAAAATAAGGCCAATTCCTGTTGTTTACACAGAACATTTTATTATAAATCAGCTTTGCTTATTGATTTCTGAAGTGCTCAGTACTGCTTTCACCATACAATTGGGAAGATGAACATAAAGGCAGACTATGCAGTCTATAATCCTAAAGCATTCACTGTGGCAATTTATCACTAGAAGGTGTTCTGATCCCTGGTCTTATGCTTGCAGAAGTTTTAACAGTTATCAGGTAAAAATTAGGCAAACACAATCGATTGGATTTTATTTTATTTTTAATTTTTTTATGTTTTTATTACTTTTTTGCCGGAATGGGTTTCAAACTCATGACCTTGCACTTGTCAGGCAGGCACTTGTGCCACTGAACTATTTCGCCAGCCCCTCGATTGGTTTTTATAATAATGATCTTTTCAATTTCTACTTCTTTCTTTATAATTCTCTGTATATTGTAAGTTTTTGAAATGTTTACATGAAATTTCTACAGTGAAAATAATTTTAAGTATGTAATTTACATTAGAAATATATATTTTATAAGGATGTAAAATATTTCTTAGTTCTTATTTTCAAATGAAATTCTTTGCAGTTTAATAAAAAGGACTTAAGATAGTTCTCAGTTTTGTTTGTAATTACTGTCTCAAATTCTCTCATTTCTTTTCTTTCTACAGACACTGACATTAGACATTCATGAAGAGGTTTAGAAATGTGCTGTTCAAGTTCTTCAATTGCCTATTTTGTTAATTTATTATTAATTTCTCAGTTTTTTATTTGATTTGTTAACTGTATGTAAAAGGGTTGATCACTTCATCTTGAAATTCTTTCCAAGTATTCCTGTAGGTGGAGTACTAATATTTCACTTTGTAGCGCAGGCAAGTAATTCTTCAACTTGCAGTGATCCTCCTGCCTCAGCCTCTTGTGTGCTTGGATTATAGGCATACATCACCATGCCCGGCTACAGTCACTCTCTTCTTCACGTCTTACCTCTGACCTAAAATCCTCCTAGGAGAAAACCACTTGAGACTGCACATCCTTACTTGTTCCATAACAACAGCCCTATATTTACATCCATCTAGACATAGCCACTTGGCAGTCTCAACCAATTACTCTTTTACCACAGTTGAATTTTTCCAAAATCCAACCCATCTCAGTTACTGGAAACCAGTGATTCAGAAAAAAAAAAAAAAAAAAAAAAAAAAAAAAAATATATATATATATATATATATATATATATATATATATATATATCACAGAAGTCATTCTCAACTCCTCTTTGTTTCAAACTTCATTTTAAAAAATCAGGCCACTACATTTTTTTTTGTTTTGAGTTTTTAGAGTTTCCCTCTCATGAATTTGAAAACAAACACAGCTAATGTAATGCCCTGGTCTGATGCGCCCTTGCCCTTGGCCTTACTGCACCTGTGATGCCTATTACATTTCCTGTGGCCCTCCCACAGTTCTCTTCTACAGCCATGGTGGTACACCTTAATGTCTTTGTTCTCTGTCACCTGCCTCTCCAAAGCCCTGCAATGAGAGGAAGTGTTCTACCCCACCCTTCCCTCCTTGTTCATGTCCCTATCCACACTCCCACACTCAGTTCACACCCACATCCTCTGATACACGCTTGGTTACTCCCTCCTTTCTATCTGTCTGTCTGTCTATCTATCTATCTATCTATCTATCTATCTATCTATCTATCTATCTAATTTTTAAAGAGAGTACAAATTAGAAAAATTACAAGCGATCCAGCTTTTCACTTAACAATGTAATATGAATCCCATAGTATTTGTTGTAATACACAGTGTTGTCTTCAATCAGTTATTTTCTTAATGACACAAATCCTAGCCTAAAACCCGATCCTTCTCACTTAACCTTTTGCTAACATACATAGCATTTGGTGTTTTCAATCATAGAGCATGATTTACTGTTGAAAACTCTATGTCCTTCCCATAGAAGATCAGTGACGTGAAGGGAGGAATTTTTATTTTTTCCATGTTGATTTGCTAGCACCTAAATAGCAGTGGACTCTTCTTGTTTAATTGAAAGTGAACATTAACGTGCATACATGCATCCATAGAGGCCAAGCATCCACCTGCCATTCACAGAAGGATGCGAATTTTCATCACTCTCACAAAAAGTTTTACTATAAAAGATAACTTTCTTCCCAATAGATAGAAGATATATTTTCCAATTTGAGATCCTGTATATTTCTCTCTACTCTTACATTTCAGGATCAGTTTGACAGTTGGGAAAACAAAATCTGGATAGGTTTTTTTAAAAAGAGAAAAAAAATAGTTCTACACTTAATTTTCTGATAATGCTGCACATTGAAAAATTGTTCAACTTCCTTGCCATGAGCAATTGCTGAGTCGACTGAATGTTCTCCTCCCTCCTCCCTCCTCCCTCCTCTCTCCTCCCTCCTCTCTGCAAGCAACGCTCCAGCAGTGGCAGGCATGGATCCATTTGAGAATTTGCGAACATGCTGTTAGTCACATTTACGATATTGTTTTTAAACGAATGAAAAAAAATGGAATGAAATAAGTAAATGTAAACAGAAAGGCAAATTCTATTACAATGAGAATTCTATGTCACAGGGTATCCATCTTCAAAAACTGGAAGACTACACTCTTCAATGTTCTTCACATTTTACCCTTCCTTTATACACTTTGTTACTTGTCTACTCTTCTCTAGCTTTCTAGAAGTTTCCAAGAGACCTCTTCTCTTAAGAGCTTGTTTTCACTTATGTCTTTATCCTTATTTTCTCTTATCATTGTGATACATACAAAATTCCAGAAATAATGGCACGCCTTATTTTAAAATTTGTTCTGAAGTGCAACTTATTCTTATTGTTACTTGTTGCTTGTGCTGATTAAAGTACCATGGAAATTTGCTTTTTGGAACTCCTAAGATGGGACTATTATTGAATTGTCTATGTGCTCAAAGATACACAGGCACAAAACTTACAGATGTCTGGCTTCCCTTCGTTTTATTTTTTTCATGAAACTATTAATTTCTCTCTATCTATCTATCTATCTATCTATCTATATCTATCTATCTATCTATCTATCTATCTATCTATCTATCTATATATATATATATGAAATTTACAGCAGCTGTCATTATTGAAGACAACCATACAATTTTTAACTAAAGACAATTTACAAGGATATACAGAAGAGCATTTGTACACAGGACAAGGCAAAAAATTGTGGTTCTACCAATAAAAAGAGAACTAGTGATAATAAATCAAGGTTTGAAGATACATCCACACCCATTCTGCCATTTCTTTGGAACTTATATTGTAAGAGAAAAATTTTTTTAAATTGACCATTTTTTTGTATAAGAACATATTTTTTATGTGGTTTATATTTTCTCTTATAGAAAAAAAATGCAATTTCTCTGTAACAAATATTGCACAATATTGCAGTAATTATTATAATTTTGTATTCTGTTGATTTAAGAAAAGTCGGTTATACATTTTATATTTGAAGAAATCCTAAATTCTCTAGGTATCTTATCAACATAAATAAATAATTATTCATGTTTTTATTTTCATTTTTATTAAATATCACCTTTATAATTTTCTGATCAAAATAAGATACTACACATGTAATGTTTTGAAGTAAACTGTCCGAATTTATTCATTATTTTCTCTTTGAGGACACTTGGAAAATTTGAAGCTTTTTTCTAATGTATTGGGTACAGGGTCTCACTATCTGGTTCAGACTAGTAGTCATTCTCCTGTTTGCAGCATTCCCAGTGTACTACCACACTTGGACTCTATTGTTGGCTCATTGTCCCCTGGGGTATGGCTGACATGGCATACAGGACTGAGGATCAAACCCTGATCTCTGGGCTTGGCAATGCAGGCATTAGTCTTCTGAGCTACTTCACCAGCCCAAGAAATTCCAAGCTTGCAATCCTCAATAATAGTGACAACATGGACCAATTATGGGCAGCACAAATGTCTACACAGCATAACAGAAATGTAGCTCAGCCCCTAGCTCTTCCCATTCAGCTGAAGATCTTACCAAACAGAGGCTGTGGTATGGGCTACTTGTAAAAGGCCTTGAATGCCTATGGTTTCTGGAGATTGACAACCTGAGGAATTATGAAGAGGGCTGCTACTCATGCTGAAGTAACCTGAAAAATTTCCATGCCCCAAGACTGAAGCTATAAGCAGCAGAAAATCCATCATCTATTTCATCGGCATTGGTTATAACAGTAGCCATGAGCAAGCCAGTTAAGACTAACACAGGCCAGTGAGATAGCTCAGCGGTCTAAAGTACCTACTTAGGAAAGCTTAGGTAACCACAGGTACTGAGGTTCGATCCCTGGCATCAGATGTTGCATCAGCCCCACCCCCAGGGCAGGCTTAGCCAGCCATAATAAAAATATAAAAAAATAAACTCAAAAAAAAAAAAAGGAAAAGACTAATCTGGCCAGTGGCATGGGAGGCTAGACTTAGAAATGCTAGATATTCAAAAAGTTCCTCTCTTTTGTTTGTTGATGAACATTTAATGAAGTACAGCAACTCTATTTCCTCGTTTCTCATGCTGATAAAGACAGTGATTGTAGCCACAATCTCTTCTACCGTGATAGTGCTTCCCATTTTTAAACTAAACACACAATGCTTTTTTTTGTTGTTGTTTTTAGTTAAAAAAGGTTAATAGCAGCTTATCAACTGAATTTAAAGAAAAGAGTGAGCCGGGCTTGGTGGCGCACACCTATAATCCCAGCACTTGGGAGGCTGAAGCAGGAGGATCAGTGCGAGTTCAAGACCAGCCTGGGCTACAAAAGTGAGCTCAAGGCCAGCCTGAACTGCATAGTGAGACTCTGTCTCAAAAAGACAAAAAAAAGGGTGAAATACTGTAAATATTACTGTGAAATACTGTAAATATTACTGAATGTCAAATTGGCTATGTATTTCTCTTGTCTTTACTCAGCAGCCTTAGTTATGACACTTGTAGATGAGCCATTCAAAACTGTTTTCAGGGCAGCAAAGATAGAGTAGAGGTATTAGCTGCTGTCTAGGCAAATGCAAGGACCTTGGTAAAATCCCTGGCACCACGTGCCGCACTGATCCTACCCCTGGACATGCTGAGCTGGCCATGGTGGCACATGCCTAGCATTCCAGGGCTGGGAAGGCTGAAACAAGAAGATCAATATGAGTCCAAGCTGTATAGCAAAACTCTCCATGAAATACACAAATTCAATTAGGAAATGAAAAGCTTTGTAGTCAACTGTAAAAATGGTAGTGAATATTTAAAATCAGCTGAAGATGATAAAAAGTTAGTTCATTTTTAAAAAAGACATTAGTAAGTTAAGAAAAGTAACAAAACACATACAAAAATAATATAATTAAGAAAATAACTGCAGTTTATATGGTAAAAAACCTCAGAATTAATGACTTGACAGAAATATATGTGAAAAATAAAGTAGTGGGAATAGGCAAACCCATCATTGCTGTTTCCCTTTCCCTAAATCTGCAGTGGGAAGTGTAACCCAGGGGAAGGCCGTGTGATTTGGAATGGGAAGGGATATGAAAGTGGAGAAGAGCAATTGAAGGTGAATATTTTAAATGGTGCTACTGAGCTGGCTACACAGCTTCAGGTCAAAATGAACAACATGAACAGATAAAAGGAAGAGAATTGATCTTGATTACTGAATTTCTTCTCCTCTTTTAGATAACTGCATACAATTCAGGTTACACCAGAGTGGATATCAAACAGATCTGCTAGATGCCAAGGCAGGGAAACTGCTGATAGAATCTTGTACTGCTAGAACAAGAACTGCTATAAATCGATGGGTCTGCTGGTACCAAATCATTCAATCAAGCATTAACTGCGTGATTTAATGCTGCAATATACATCCCTTGTCTCACCAGGTTTTTCAGTTACTTCCAAAGTGTGAGAGATTGTAGGATCCTTCTTTTTTGCATTGGATGCAGAGTCTCTCTGCATACTTCTGATAACTTACGTGCAGGATTCCTAGGCCAGCATGGCATGTGGTACTGGACAGTGAACTCAGGACCTTGCGTTTGCTAGGCAGGTACGTATGCTGCCGAGATATCTCCCCAGACCAAAACTTCCATTTCAATGACATCAAACAGAATAAATTTGACCAATATAAAATCTGCAAACTAAAAATTAAAGCACTAGTTAATGATTTTGAAGTAGATAAAATAAATGAAAAGATATCCCATATATATTGATCAGAAAAATTAGTATTGTTAAATGAGTATAGTGTCCAAAATGACCTATGGATTTAATATAATACCTATCAAAATTCTAGTATTGACTTGTACAGAAATAGAAAAAAAAAATCACTAAAGTTTGTGTCGAATCAGGAAAGACTGTGAGCTCAAAGGAGCAAAAACAGCAAAGCTGAAGGTTTACCACTCTCTAGTTTCATTATAAAACAAGATAATTATAATCACATGAGCATGGTATTGGCACAAAAACAGACACACTGACCAATTGAAAAAGACAAAAAGCACAAATGTAAGCCCAAGCAGGTATGCTGAATTAATTTGCAACAAAGTGAAAACTAGATGTCCACATGCTAAAGACAGAAGCTGCACCATGTCCCACATTATGTAGACCTCAACTCAAGGAAGGAAGACTTACATATATGATCTGTAACTGTGAGGCTACTATGTGAAGTGATATATTCTAATAGGTTGTATTGAACTATGCAACGCAAAACAAGTGATGCAGTGGGGACATAAGCCATGAATTAGGAAGAAATATTAGAAATTGCACATCTGAAAATATCCAAAATATTTAAGGAACTCAGGCCACTGTACAAGACAACTAACTATTAACAATAGGCAATGGGCCTAAACAAACATGTCTCAAAAGAAAATACATTAAAAGTCTATAGATACGGGAAAGAAATATGTGACTTTTTTAATCGGCAGGGAAGTCAAAATTAAAAGTATTATTTCATAGACATTGAAATCTTCATGCTCGAAGAGATAAATGATAACAAAATTTTATTGATCATGTGTATAAAGGAGAACACTTACACCATGCTGTAAGTAATTTAAAATATCACAGCCATGGTGAAAAATAATGCAAATGTTCTTCAAAACATTAAAAATGGAGCGGCCATATAATCAGTGACCCATCTACTTGGTATAAATCCAAAGGGAAAAAACATTCCCTGCTCATACAAAACCCTACCTGCACTAACATGATTATTGCAATATCGTTCGCAGGAACAAAGACTTGGGAAAAGAATGTCTATCCACCGATAGGTAGATGAAGAAAATTTGACATGTATATGCAATGAAATGCTACTCAGCAGTAAAGAAAATGAAATCCTGACAGGTATGACGTCATAAAAGCAAGTTAAGAATGTTATATTAAATGAAATAACAGAAAGGTGAGTACCAAAAGATGCTACTCCTATGTAGCACTTAAAAATGTTAGTGGTTCTGAGAAGGAAAGGAAGATGTGAAGAAGGGGAGGGATGTAAAGAGATTGATGAGTGTATAACAGCTCACAGAGAGGTAACGGAGAGGAATTCTAGTAACCTGTTGCACTGTAGGGTGATGCATGTAGTGATAATGCCCTATATATTCTGGAAAGCTAGGAGCAAAGATGCTGAGTAATTTTACCATATTAAATATAACTGTTTGAGGCCATCTATGTTATATATGCCTAATTATATTTCATTTATGTAATAAATATGTGTTTAAAATATAATTAATCTTATTTAAACACTCAATGTGTGAAAACTATGCATGATACCCCATAAATAGATAGTTTTTATGTTTTCATGTAGTGTTTAAAAGTAAATATGAATTTATGTATTTATTTGTCTATTTGTGTATATATGTATTTGGTACAGGGTGTCACTACACAGTTGGACTCATAGTGTTCCTCCTATTTTCAGCCTCCCAGTGCTGCAGTTACAGGCAAGCATCGCTTTGCTCAGATTCGGTGTCCAGCTCAGCATCCCGGGGGCAGAATCCATGAGGCATGTGTTGCTGGGGATCAAACTCCTGTCTGCGCTTGCCTAACAGGTGCTTAGGACTCTGGCTATAAATATGTTTGCAAGTGAAAAGGAATTTTAAATAGTTTAAGGCATATGACAATTCAAATAGTCTCAGTGGTACAACTTATTTAAAGATATTTATAGAGTCATGTGTCTATTACAGTTTTCTTGTACAAGTATGGAATTAAATGTGTGAAGAGTCATGGTTTTCAAAAATCTTTTAGTTTTCATATGATGAAGATAGAATTATTTGGTTGCACTGCAGTTAAGCCCAAAAAGAAATGTTTCATCTGCTCAAAACATATTTTTAATTTCATACAGGTTATATCAGAAATCATTTTGAAATCATGAATGAATTAAAACACACATAATGAGCACATAAGTTAAGCAAATGTAGTGCAATCTAAGCACTGAGTTGATATTAGTAATGATTGTATAATATGAAAATACAAGTGACAATAATAAAGATACAAATACATTAATTAATGAAACTGAAGGCAATGGATAATAGCAGATATTTGAAGACAGAAATTACGGTCTGAACAGTTTGTTCATATCTACAAATCTGAAGATACTATTTGTGTTTAAGAAGAAATAACAAATACAAGTGATAAAGATATAGAAGCAACAAAATTACTGACTGAATAAAGAAATAAATTTAATTAAGGAATACTTTGAATTACACTGTGACAACATACCTGATAATTTAGATGAGATCAATGCTCTTACAGAAAAAATAAAACTTTTCTTACTCATAATTAACAAAAATCTAAAATAATTATAAAATTTGGCCCTTCTTCTATAAACTCACTCTTCCTTTGTGTAGATATTAAAGTTCAATATAAATCTCAACTTACGAGAACAAATGTAGCAGATGTCATTGTGGTAGCATACTGATTGTATCCCTGGCTATGAAATAGAGCCAAGAAATAGGCAGCTGAAAACTGAGAAAAAGAATAATAATGTACAAGTATCTAGGAAATGAAAATGAACCAGAGATTGGATTGAATTTCACCTGAGGCAAAGTGGGCACACAAACCTGAGAAAAGAAAATATTCTCTATGAGAAAAATAAAACTAGCTATTTTCTTCCCATAGAAGATCAAAATTAATGATTATTCTTTAAAGATATAATTCTTCTCAGAAAACACCCAGAAGGGGAATAGCTGGGATAGTAGAACCTCTAATCCTACAATTTCAAGCAATCTCCACACTGACTGCAAAGTGCTTACAACAATCTATACACCCACCGACAGTGGAGAAGGGTTCCTTTATCCCACAGCCCCTCCCCGCACCAGCATTGGATGAAGGCCATTCTCTCCGTAGTGAGACAGAATCCCAGTGTTGTTTTCGCTTTCATCCAATGACCAACTATGTTCAGCATTTTTTCATGTATTTATTTGATGCTTGCATTTCTTCATCTGAGAATTGTGTATTCATCTCAGATGCCCATTTTTGGATTGGGTCTTTGAATTAGGAAGCTCTGATTTTTTTTTTCAATTTTTATATGCTGTAGATACGAGTCCTTCATCTGAAAGATGATTAGCTAAAATTTTTTGCCATTTTGTGGGGTGTGCTTTTACTCTATTTGTATTTTCTTTTGATGTGGAAGAGCTTTTTAATAGGATGAGATTTCAACTGATGATTCTGTGCAGTGTTTCTTATACAGTTTTTTTGATGAAGTCTCTACCTCCCTATGTCTTCAAGGTTTCTACCTACTTTCTCTTTCAGTACATCATATCACAGTGATATGCATGCACCCATATTTACAGTAGCAGAATTTTGCATAACAAAATCTTAGAAACAAGAATACATTATTTATTTTCACATGATTATCATAAATGTATAGTGCAAAACAGTTATGACCTTTTGAAGCCCAAATTCACATATTGTATAAATAATTACTTTATAGAAGCTAAACAATAATTCTATAAATTATTATTTTCTTGTCTTAGCTCTTGATTTACCTTTCTACTGTTTTGGTATTCTTTTTTCTCTTGACAAACATGCTGTGAATTTCCTGTCACTTTTGCGTCACTGACACATGAAACTTTTGGTCAGCTTCGGCCTATTATTTTGACACATTTGCATTAATAATGTATACTTGTGATAAAAAACAGGAGTTCATCTCTTTTTCCAGAACTTAAATCAATTTAGGCAAAAATATTTATTTGAAACCATTGAGTACATTTTCAGGTAGCACTTATAATAGCTTGACATTCTTCAACAAAAGTAGACTTGTACCATATTTTTTCAATTCCTATCAAGTAGTGGACCAGTCTAATATAATAGGAAATGCATAGCACTCTCAAGGTGTCCTTCCACCAAAAGCACCACGCCTGTGTCATGTGATACCTTTAGCTCTAATTCAAGAAAGAGACCCACTAGGTCAAGCAGTACTTTACTGCATAGATGCAATCAGACAAATTCAGAATGTTGTATGTTCTATGGGACATATAACCTAGCTCCTTTAAGGTTAGTTATCACAGAAAAAAAAAATTCTCTTCCTTTCTTCCTTCTTTCGTACCATTCCATTCCATTCCATTCCATTCCATTCCATTCCATTCCATTCCATTCCATTCCATTCCATTCCATTCCATTTTCTTTCTTTCTTTCTTTCTTTCTTTCTTTCTTTCTTTCTTTCTTTCTTTCTTTCTTTCTTTCTTTCTTTTTGTTGTTGGAAACATAGCTAAGGACTTACCCATACTGGAAAAAACATTCTACCTCTGAGGATTATCACTTGATGACAAAACCATGAAAAGGAAAATATGCACTGGGTGTTAGTTATCATTGTTCATTTTGTAAAGTAAAATATTTTCAAGTTAGTTTTGAAAAATTTATTACTCAGAAATTATTATAGACTATATGTAAGCTTGGGGATTGATTGAAGTTCCTGCTTTATTGGATCTGATACTTTTAAACAATGCTAACATGCATAGTTATACCAGAGAAAGTATAAAATTGTTATTTGAGATCTTCTTAGTATCTAGCACAATGCATTTGCATAGAAGAAGTATAGATACAGAGATATAGATGGATATGTAAATACGTGTTTATAGATAAATATTATCTATAGTTGCAACATGTAGTTGCTGTGAACAAAGCAGCCAAGACACACAATTAAAAGAGATTGATTGAAGAAATTAAATTTCTTCAATTAAAAGAAAATATTTAATTTGGCTCACAAGTTTTGAAGGTTTTGATCCAGTTATTTGGCTGCAAGGGAAAAATATGATAGAAACAGTTGGTGAAAGAAAGTTGCCAATCTCAAAATGCCCAGAAGAAAAATGCAGATGAAATTTACAAGCAAGACAGACATCCTCAGGCCCTAACTCCTAGAAGCACATTCAGTTATGAATATCAGTGGATTAAGCCACTAAAGTATAATGCATCTTCATGCTCTATACATCTTATCAGCAGCCTCCTTATCCATCACAGAGACAAGATTAACTGGCATAACATATTATTTATTTCAGGATATATACTGCATAGATAGATAGATAGATAGATAGATAGATAGATAGATAGATAATCTTTCCTTAAAATCCAGGCATTAATGATATTTTGAATCCCTGAAGTTCTCTTTATATGATAACCATTTTTCCCTAAAACATATTTACAGTTGAGGAGGATGATTTTTAAATTTTTTTTTAATTTTATTGATTTTCTTGTTTCAGAACCTTTATTTGTTTATTCACTCATTTTATGGCCGGTTCAGCCCACCCCGAGGGCAGGGCTGGCGCAGCATGTGGTGCCGGGGATAGAACCACAGTCCCTAAAGCCGCCCAAGCTTTCCCAAGCAGGCGCTTTAGACCACTGAGCCATCCCTCCGGGCCCCGAGGAGGATGATTTTTGTATGCTGTAGGTATCATCAAAGATAAAGTACTGTTCTTAACATATAGTAAAAGTAATGTTAGATATCTGAATATTTCTGATGGTTGGCATTTCTGAATATGATGTATTTCATGCAACTGTACACCTCAAGTGAAAACAACAATTAATGTGTTAAAATGTTCAGGAAAGATAACTAACTCTGGTTTAGGCTGGTTATTTACTTAGTGTCTTACATTATACTTCCCATATTCCTTTAGGTAGCACTGTGCTCCTTCACGCTAATGGTAGAAGCAATGGTGAGGCTGTAGTACCCATAGAGACTTTCTAGAGTCCAGTTACTGTCTTTACTGCACTAGTGGCATATGGAAAATGGCTCTTCGATGCCACTGTTTTTTGCTCCCAAATTCCAAATTTTCCTTATCTTGGCCAAAATTGGTAGTGCGTGTCTGTAATCTCATCATTCGGTAGACTAAGGCAGGAGGATCACAATGAGTTCAAGCTCTGTTGGCCTACAAAGTGACTTGGAAGCCAACCTGAGCTGTGTAGGGAAACCCTGCCTCAAAATACTACATAAATACATTAATTAATTAATTAATTAATTAATCTGCTGCATTTTCTTAGCAGTTAGATTGTCAACTACACAGCAGGCCCTCACCTAATAGACTGTGGACACCCTTCAGGTCCACAAGTAATCAGACCTCACTTTCTTCTAGAAGCCAAAGCTCTATGGACTTGCTGGTTAGAAATAGCTATCTGTCTGCTAGAATAAGTAGGCACTGTTCACTAGGCATGTGGATATATTTAGCAGGTGAAGAAAGAGTACTAAACGTTAAACATTATGTACTAATATCCACTTAGTAAAATTTTGTGATGTAAACATTTAAATAATAGGGTATTCATAGCATATGTTGTCAATGCAATTCATATATGTGCATATATACAGACATGCAAATATAATCACATGGCTATACATAAAATATAAGAGACTAGGCAGTCACGAGAGGTGTTATTTCATGAAAGGGAAAAAGTAAAAGTTAAGCAGGTCTCCCTATTTAAAAATAGAGTGAACAGTAAAAACAGATCACAAACTGCTGGAAACTTAGTTAATTAGTTGAAACTTTATTTCTAGGACATCAATTAAAAGGATTCGCCTGGGAGAACAAAAGAAAGGATAATTCTGATGGCTCTCAATCCTTCTCAAAACCTAGAGCTTAGGACACAAACAATATCCAAGTACAGTACCATGCTTACTTGACAGTTTCACTTGGAGAGTTACTACACACTCAAAGCTAACAAGATTAAAATGAAATACTTTATTTCTATCCTTGAAGCTGTTGCTTCTAGGCTCTCCCTTCCTTCCATTAATCAGAGTCAAAAATCTAAGTCTCCTTCCTTCAATCTTATAAGAAATTCTTTACCTCAACTTCTTTTCATTGAACACTAAATCATTGTTCTCTTTTCTTCACAGGTGCCTAACTAGTCTTAACTGGTCAGCATGATCTCTCACCAGATCTGATAGAAAACCTTATCTCTAGTCCCTTATATGCATGCTGTTTTCTACCATCCAGTTTTATCAACTGTATTTTGAAAATGGAAATTAGACCATGCCATTTTCCTACCAGAATGTTTAATAAGAATATAATGCAGATGGTGTGTGAATGGACTAGAGTCACTGTTTTTAACTTTAAATACTCCGTCAAGAACAATGAGACCAAATCTAAGAGACCACCTCTCAAAGTTACATGTGACCTCTACAGTAAACTAATATAATAACATTCCCAAAGTCTCAAAATATGAAAAGGTCATGTGTATGTAATCACTGAGAGCTACAGCAAAAGATACACAGGTGCTGCTGCCGAAGGCAGTCCAGTATCTGGACATCAATAAAAAGAATAGTAACCAGGCGTGGTGGCGTACGCCTGTAATTCCAGCACTTGGGAGGCTGAGGCAGGAGGATTAGTACGAGTTTGAGACCAGCCTGAGCTACAAAAATGAGCTAAAGGCCAGTCTGAGCTGCATAGGTCTCAAAAAGACAAAATAATAATAATAATAATAATAATAATAATAATAATAATAATAAAGAGAATAGTTAAGAACCCTGTCACCTTAGGAAAGCCAGGAAGAGTCAGTGAGCCAAACCCCCTACAGGAAAAGACTGTACTCAAGCCTGCTTCCTATGTGACTGGCTTCCCATTTGATCCCGATTTAATCAGTGTGACCTGAACAATTATGCTTGTAATCTTATTAGTTGACCACAGTATTGTTCCATGTCATGCCCATCTTGTGGGCTCCCATGTTTTCCACTTTGGACAAGCCTCACTTTGCATGGTTTTGCTGTAGAAAAATCTCAAAAAAAAGAAAAAAAAAGACAAATTCCTTAACGATACCCTCACATCCCCTTCTGTCCTCTCAGAACCTTTCTTTCCCTCAGTAAATCTATTCTGCTTTTAAAAATAAAGTATGATTTCTTACTACAAAAGTTCGATATGAGCAATTTCCAGACACCAGGTAGACATGGAAAGGTTTATTTGGGTACCTAATTCAGAAATGAGAGACACTGCACAAAAGTGAAGGACTCAACCAGCCACTGCACCCCATGGGGAAGAGCTGCAACCTGCAGAGATGCTGAGGAACCTAGAGTCCAAGCATTTGCAAGAGCACCGGGAAAGAAAAGTAGGTAACAGTGGGGAAGGGGCTGGATGTCTCCTCATGGAAGATTTTCAAACATGTCAAAAATGGTAACAGTTGAAGAAGAGCTACTCTGACTCATTTTGTCCCAATACTTTGGAGAATTTTAAGTGAACTACAAGTAAACTGAAAAAAAAAAAAAACTGAATAGTTAGGCTAAATATAGATGAAAGAAGAAAAATCTCAGGTTAAGACAATGTTTAGAAATAAACCAGCAAGTCAGAACATGTAGAATTTACTTGCTTGCTGACTTGATCAATTCAACAAAGTAAGTCTAAAAAAAAATATGGCATGGAGGAGATAACCACCCTGGAACATTACTAGATATTGAGTGACTCTTGAGTTTATGAGTGATAATGTTTTTACTATAAAACGAAATCTGTTTTGTGTAGAAAAACATAATAAAATATTGACAGAAATATATGCAAAATGTCTGTTATTTATTTTTTTAAAAAAGCATGCCTGGGTAGGAATACAGATAAAATAATATGACTCATATCTGGATATTTTTGAAGGCAAACCGTGGAACATGAGGATTCATGGTACTACTTTCCAGTAGCTTTGTAATCCTGTGAAGTACGTAATCTTTCTAAAAACTCTAAAAAACTCACTTTGTAGTTTTTCATTCTGTTTTTATCATATTTTCAAAAACAATCACTCCCTCCATTTGGCCAGTATCTCCAGCTGTTCATTCCTATACTGGTTCCTTCCCAAGAACTTTTCACTATTTCCTTAATGAGCTCTTTCCAGTCTCAGCTGTTAAGCTTCTTTGTTTATTAACATCCAAGGCTAAACATTCTCATAGATGCTGCTCTTGACAACCTAATTTAAATTGTATTTGCGCCATTCTTATCATGATAACCCAACTTATTGCCATGGCACCATCACTCTTCTATAGAACTGTCCCTCACTGAAGTGTCCTGAAGGGTTTCTGGTCTTCCTTCTCATAGTAAATTCCAATCTCCAGTTAAGCAGTAATTTGTGTGTTCTATTTACCTGGCAACCTTAGACTGCAGAATAGCAATTTGCCTCATCTTAGTTGATTGCCTTTAATTAACTTGAAATTTTCTTTCCATTCACATCAAAGTTGACATTAGTCTACATTCTCTGCTACAAAATTTGCTTTCTCAACTTTCTTCCCATTGGCATCCACTTGATACACCACTGAGCAATAGAAGTACAATGGCTCAGTAAATACAGAGAAGGCTCAACTTAACAGGAAGTAAAAGGTATTTGAGGTTAAGAAATTTAGGAGAGTTTGCAACATGTTAGAGGTGCAGAATTTAATTTACTAGATTGAGCAAAACTAAATATAAACAAAATAAGCTACCATCAGGGAGAAAGGCAGGTGTAATTCAATCACTAACATAACAGAAACAACAGTAAAAAGATAGAGCAAGATTTTTGAAGAATTTGAAAGGAGTATATTCTTTGTCCTAGTCCCCCCCACACCTCATATTTAGGACAAGGTCTTTAGAGTCTACAGGGTCTCACTCCGTAGATGGGACTCATAGTGATTCTTCTGTTTTCAGTCTCCCAAGTGCTGGTATTACAGATGCACCACCATGCACAGTCTCAATCTCCATCTCAGTGCTCCCCACAGACAGGCCCAGGAAAGCAGGGTGGGGATCCAACCCTGGGCCCTGCAGTCTGACTAGGTAGGCACTTTAGTCTACTGAGTTATCAGGCTGGCCCTGTCCTAGTATTTTAATTCCAGTAAAATTAATCAAGGAAAGAGGAGATTCATAAATATTTAGAAACTCAGAAATACAGACATGCATATGCATCCCTCTGATAATATGTATATATGTTAATATTTTTGAGAAATAGAAATAATGAAATATAGACTTTTATACATAATCATAGCAATATAGTCATTAACTACTGCACCAAATGTTAAGAAAACAATGGAAGATAGAATAACTTGTCTATAAATGACTGCATGAGTTCAAGGAAAAATAAAGCTAAGCAAACTGAATAAGAGACTCTGGATACTAAGTTTCTAACTTCTGAAAGTCATTAATGAGATGACTTAGAAGTGAAATAATCATAGTAGTTCTCAAGTTCTGAGTGAGTTCCACTCCAAGGGAATGTTCATCAGCTGGGTTCATTTTTATGTCCATCAAAGTGAACTTTAAATACATCTCTGTCAAAAAATGTAAAAACGTAAAAATTCCAAACACACACAAAAGTGCCTAAATAACCTAGCTGTAGTCTTACAGTTACCTTAAAATTTTAAAAAGTAGACATCTGAGCTACTTCTACAATGTATTCATATTCACAGATGTTCCCACTGTGAGTGAGATCAGTTAATCCATGAAAGTTAAGAACTCAATGGAATGGAAACCTGAGACTTGCTTTATCAAACAGTGCAAAACTACTATATATATATATATATATATATATATATATATATATATATATATATCCAGAGCTGGGAAGATAGCTTGACTGTCTAAGTGCCATCCTGGCAAGCACAAGGACCAGAGTTTGATCCCCAGTGTCGCATGCTGTTCTGTCCCTGGAAGTTTAGGTATCTTGTGCCATCCACTGAAACCAGGCAAGGTGGCATATGCCTATAATCCCAGGGCTGGGGATGCTGAGACAGGATGATCACTATGTGTCTGAGCTGAGTAGCGAGACCCTGCAATAGATAAATGAATAAATAAATAAATAGCATAATGGGCCGGCCGGATGGCTCAGTGGTCTAAAGCACCAGCTTGAGGAAGCTTGGGCGGCTTCAGGGACCACGGTTCGATCCCCGGCACCACATGCTGCGCCAGCCCTGCCCTTGGGGCAGGCTGAGCCGGCCATAAAAATGAGTGAATAAGCAAACAAAGGTTCTGAAACAAGAATAATAATAATAATAATAATAATAATAATAAAAAAGTTATGGTTCAATGGAGAGGACCGAGGTTTACCACAGTATCACACAGTTGAGTGACAACAGATCAAAACTATGTACTGTGTATTTTAAAGTTTTAGGAGAGAGGATTATGGATCATGTTATGGAAATGAAAAACAGATGAGGAAATAGATATCTTTAAGCTAATTAAAATTTATAAATAGGTATATCAAGGCATCCACAGTGTCACATAATATAACTTTGTTTTTCTTTTTTAATGTGTTGTTTGCTTATTTATTTGTAACAGGGTCCTGCTAGATAGCTCAGCGTCCTAGTGACCCACCTGTCTCAGCCTCCCCAGCCTTGGGATTGTAGGCATGTACCACCACACCCAGTTTTGGTGTCTGGAGGGCATGCCTGGATATCCAGGGCAGCTCATCATGCAGTAATATAAATTGAACCCAGGTCCTTAGCTTGCCAGGCAGGCACTTAAAGCACTGAGTTATCTCCCCAACCCTCTAATTTTTTAAAGGAGAATTAAAAAAAATAGTAAAAATAACATCATCAACAACAAAAAGCCCTCAAAAAAAAATAGAAATAGTACACAATTTGACTAAGCGTAATTATAGGAATTCAACCATAGTTGTTATATTGTATATTGTTTTCATCAAACTAGTTCTTCAGATTACCAGATACCTGTGCATAACAATTGGTCAGGAAGTTAAATAGAACAAAGGAAAAAGAAAAAAATGAAGCATTAACAGTTCCCTACAATATATCAGTAGAAATGAGCAATACAATTATCCGAGGTATCTTGTGTATATACTTACATATATTTTCCCTTCTTTCGTTTTCTGTCTTCCCTCATTAAAAATAAAACCTTAAAAATGTGGACAGATAACAAAAGAAAAAACAATGATGAATATGTAAAACTTTCTGTGAAGTCCACATTGACTCACTCAGATGTGGGACAATGAGAAAGAGACAAATAAAACCTCGTTGTTTTTATATAGTACAAAAATTTTGCTTGATTAAATTATGGTGCCAAAATTGAACTAACAAGTGAACATTAAGTTTTCATTTCACTTTATTTTTTTCTTTTAGTTTTATTATGGAACATGGGCTTTAAATATGTTTGTGACATGAAGAAGCTATTGTCCCCTTTGGAAGGTACTCTGGGGGATGGCAAACATGGCAGCTTTTGAAAAATGGGGCTTAGGTGATATTAAAGGCTGTGTCATCCAAATGCCATGATTTTACATGAGAACTAAAGAAGTAGATGATACACTCTAAATAAACATTATACTTTCTCATGTATTTTAGTATTTCTTTTTCACTACAGATGATATGATCCCTGTAACCAGGGGATTCTTTTTTCTTGTTCTTGTTAACAATTCCAATAAATAGTTTTATTTCACTTAAATGTCCACTTCAGTAGTCAGGCCTCCAGAAGGAAATGCTGTCTTAATAGTAGGTTGAGCTGGAAAAGCTTGCATTTCTCTTGAAGTTGAGACAGTTATTCTTGCAAAGTACTATTGCATGATAGAGCTTCTGTCAAGGACTCTTACTTAAACCAAAGTCTCGGAATCAGTCTTTTTACAGACTTCAAGATACCCTCCATATCATTTGACTCCAGGAAACCCCCATATCATTTTACGAAGGTGCAGAAATAAGAAACCCAGTAGGCCATTGCTCATACACTTTTCCACCCCACATATTCTCTGCACAGGCCCGCGTCCTCAGGTTTGCTTGTTTTGGTGAGATACTGACCTAATGATTCATAACTTTTCAGAAACTTGAAATCTTCAGTTCCTGGGTTAGGTGTCTGTCCGGTTGAAGGGCAAGGTTCTGGGTCAGGACCACTTCCTGGTGACACTGAGATGGTCCAGTTGGTCCGCAGCAAACCTAAGCGGGAAACCTGGCCGCCTGGGCCTCCTTGTTGGCCTCCAAGTCCTGGGTCCTGCGCTCTGCAGTGTGGCCCTGCTCCTGCTTCTGCTCCACACTCATGCAGGGCGTGCTCAGCCAGCAGAGGTTCTCTGCCTCTCTCTCCAGGCTGTGTCGGATCAGGTTCTGCTGTGCCTGCTCAGAAAAATGCTGGTGCTACCCATCCTCTGCGGGCCTGGGATGTGACCTTGGACGGCTGTGAGGAGCATGCTTCCAGCAACACAGCGCAAAACCCAGCGCACTCGCGTGAATGGCAGGCTGGATCACCATGGTGATTCTTTAACATACAGTTTTTCTTTATGTTAGCAAAGACCAAAGAATTAAGGAAGGATGACAGTCAACACAGAGGTATATAAATCTATTAAATTTGGCCCCAAATTACCTCAGCATAGTTTTTTATAATGCTAACTGTGTAAAAAATTTATATAGTAAACACACAAATGTACATAATATTACTTAATGTCCCATAGTAGTGTTAGTGTATTCAGTCATTCGTCAAGGTTAAAATGCTCTAAGTGTCCATGTTTATTTCTACCTTAAGATCTCAAGAGATAATTGGTTGTATTTATTTGTGTGCTATCTAAAGAGTGCAGTAGAATTGCCTGGCCTCTATCTGTACACTCAAGCATGACAATGGAAATAAGAGCAAATTGCTGACGGTCAAATCTGTAGTTTACTCCATGAGTAAATCATCATTTCCTAGTTAAGAACACAAAAACAATTTATACTATGCTGAGGAGTAAATTTGTTGTCCTTAAAAAATCTCTTTTCTAATCAC
The DNA here is from genome assembly GCA_004027025.1 of Myocastor coypus. Lineage (NCBI taxonomy): Eukaryota > Metazoa > Chordata > Mammalia > Rodentia > Myocastoridae > Myocastor > Myocastor coypus. The sequence goes on from PVJA010003360.1 coordinate 53,867, forward strand.
ACTGAACTGATGTATTTTTATTAGGTCAGAGTTTTGTCAAATGCTGTCACTTCTAGAAGTGGGTAGAATTTATAAAGACATTGCCATTAGGGAAAAGCTCATTTTGTGTCAGAATGTCAGAAAAACAAAAATTTACTAGATTTTTAAATTACAATTTTGTTTTGGAAGAAACTGACATAATAATTTAAAAAATAAAAGCTGTAAACTCAGACTCTAAAAATACCACATACTTTCTTAATAAGGAACATCACACCTTAATTAATAAAATTGTTTTAGTGGATGAGATGCTAACTCCATGCTTATTCTTTGCTATACATTAGGAGTTGAGGCAGATGCTTATGTTCTTTACTTTAGCTTGTCTGTTATTAATAATGCCCAGACTCATCCAGTAGTGGATAAAGCATGAAATATTTGTAAGTTACAATGACAGAGGGTTATTTCTTAGACTCCTCAGCTTTTTGTAATGTCGGGTGTAGAACTTAGTGATTGAATCAAAGTGCATATCCATCTGTTATTCTAGAACAATAGAAATGTTCTGCAAAGAGGAAAGTGGTGAGAGTTAGTGTTTAAAGTCACAGAATCATGATGCTCACTTTGTTATTTATTTCTCATTTGTGAGCTAGGGATAGATTACTGAAACATTTAAACAGTTTTGTATCTAAAAAAAACAATAGTGGCACAGAAACTCTGAAAAAGAGCAGATCTCTTGCGTCTAGATGGATCACACGTGTTCTGGAAAGAAATAGGACAGTATGAGAAAGAGGACATGGTATTAAAGCATGTATGTTAGGATAACATAAAAAAATCCTAAATATCTTTATGAAGCTAAAAAAAGAAATGTTTCTCTAAGGAAAACTAGCTTAGCCTCTTCCCAGCAATCTCATTAGTATTACCAGTGTAAGTGTTACAAGTTGTTGAGGATCCTTAATCTGAAAAGTCTGAAATCAGAAATGAGGCTACATGTGACACTTTTGAGCACAGACATGACACAAAGTAGACAACTTCATGTCATGAAACTATTTTCTATTCAGGTTTAGTAACACTGTATCAGACTATCTTCAGAGAGCATATGTATGGTGTATATCAAACATAAGCTGGAATCCCATTGTCAAGACAAATGATTATATATTGTGTAAGTTTTCTAGAATCCCTAAAATCAAAACAAAAGTTTGAAATCCTACCACCAAAAATATGCTGGTTTCACCCTCCTGGAGCTGCATAAGCCAGCCACTGACAAGAATGGCCCCCACCTGTGTTACCTCAGTAGGAGAGAAATGTAGTACCTGGAGGAGCGGGGAAAGGCCATCAAAGAGCTGGGTGAGCACATGGCCAACCTGCGCAAGGTGGGAGCACACAAGTCCCACACGGCAGAGTACCTCTTTGACAAGCACACCCTGGGGGCCAGTGACAATGAGAGCTAAGGTCATCAGGCAGCACAGGCATGTTGGGGCTACCTTCACCTTTTCTATAACCTGTAGCAGAATATGACTTAAGTTCTTTCATTCTTTCAAGTAAAGAAGTTTGTATGACAATCTTTATTTTGAAAATAATTCATATGCAATGATTTTGAAGATGATACCCGTTTTGAAAATGTCACGAAGAATACAACATTGCAGTGAATTTGTCCAGTTGGTTTACTGAACAATACACACCTTCTCTAGTGGGCATGTCACCACCCCATCTCCACTCCCTGTGCCCCATTTTTTAGGCTCTTCTTCAGTCTGTTTGCCTACTATCCTGGTCTGTGTCTTATAATTTTGACAGTCATAGCCACTGCTTCAAGAAGTTATGATTTTCATCACACCCAGATGATTCCACTTTCTCTAGGAACATTTTAAGGTATCCATTTCTCCTAGTCAGATAAGATTCTTCTTACTGAATTGTGAGAGCACACATATTTCTTTATTAAATATGTTGGATGCAACCATGTATCTAAGACAACTAAGGTAAAAATTCAACCTAAGGACTACTCAGAAATGTAGTTAAAACAGGAAGCTGCATGCCTATGCTAGTTTAGCATTTGAACCAGAAATTACAGATAGAGAATGAACAAACAGAGTGAACATCTCACAGATTACTTCTAAAAGATGGACAAAAATGATCATAAAACATGGACACAAATGACCAAGAATTGCTCAAAGAACTTTTTTTTTTTTTCGGGGTCTATAGGGGATCAGGGTCTATAGGGGATCAGGGTCTCAGTACCTGACCACACTCATAGTGATCCGCGTGCTTACAGCCTCCCAAGAGCTGGGATGACAGGTGCACACCTCCGACCCCAGTCTCAAATGCTGTCTCAGTGCATTCCTGGGGTCAGGGCTCACACAGCAGGCCCTGGAGATGGAAACACCCAGCCCTTGCAACTGCTTGCAGATGCTTTTAAAGAATGTTTTAAAATGAGTTACTTAATGAGAAACTGTACTTTTTTTAGAGAATTAAGCCATGGATTTGACTTAAAATTATAGAATTTTAATTTCACTGCTCTGAGTAATTTATTTCTATCTTCCATTTTATGCTTCTATCTTACCCCTTTGTCATCACTTTAACAGAACTAAGAAGATGTTCTGGATTACTCAGCAGATCTATTATATCTGAAGATGGAGGGCTCATTTTCGTTAGGAATGATGACCTGTATTGATGCTGATATAACACATACCCACTCTTCACAAACAAAGAAACAAACCTCATTGCCTAAACAAGTAAGCATCTACTTTTTGACATGGTTCTTTTCTTATTGAGTAGATCTCTATAGTTACTTCCATATGGTAAATCTAGATATTGCTGTTATTGTGTTCTATGTCACTGCCAAGGCCTCAAAAGTTGTCTACAAAAAGAAATAGACACAGAAGATGTAAAATGGTGTTTAAACATCAGTGCACTTAATTTTACATGCCGCGTGCTTTCCTAGGCCATTGGTGGCAGGCAATCTCACTATAGCTGGGTTACACGGGAAAATGTGGAGCACAGCTCCTGGAAACTTTCATCCAATGACACAACAGGCATCTCAAATGATGTAGTTAGAAGCTTAGGAAATTATCTCAGGGGACACAGGCTAAAAGAAGACTTTGTTTTCTCTAAATTCAGCCGAGGAGTTGAACAGAAATTAACTGGAACATGGTGACAATGTCTCAAAAAGTGAGGAAATCTGGCCCCTGAACAAAAGTTTTCCTCTAAGGAACAGTTTTCATCTTTTACATTAGTTGAATAATGTAAAGGAAATATTCAAAGCAGCTACTTTAAGGGATTCAAGTAGTAGTACATAAGGATTTCAAATACTTCATTAATTTTCTAGGTTAATAATGTAATTTCATGCCTCTGATACTTTCTCTTCAAAGCCAGATTGGAGCATCTTTCATTTTTATGCTCAATTTCTTTGACTCAAGTCCACTAAGAAATGGCTATGCCTAAAGTATTTTTTTTTTAATGTAAAGCGCAATATTTATCTTGGTAGGAAAACAAAATTTGGACAGTTAAAGAACTATTTTAGCATTTCCGATAGAGCCAAATACAGCATTTACTTCAATGGTGTGTGATATTTGTGTCAGTGGAAGAAAAATTTTCCTAACAACATTTTTTGCTCTGTGACAATATGAGACCACATAATTTGATTTTTGCAAAATGTAGTCTACAGCTGTTTGGAGCAGTATCTCAAGGATATGGAACAATTTTGAAGAAAAATGTAAAATAAGGAAGAAAGAAAGAAAGTAAGAAAGAAAGGAAGAAAGAAAGAAGAAAGGGAGAGAAAGAAACACAAATGATGCACAGGCTCTTGTGTGTGTCTGACAGTACTGGTGCACTACTAAGAAAATAAAGACCTGGAAGAAAATAATACAAAAGAGATTTAATGAATTAAAAATAGTATTGAAGAATTAGGAGAGAAAATAATTATGAAAAGAACAAATTGGGAGCTTGTCGTTTCACCTCATGTTTCCTCAAGATATACCACTCTGAAGTTTGTTTTACAAACAATATCTGAATTTCAAAATCAAATCATATGAAAGTATTTTAATTATTAGTTCCTTATCATTATGAAAATATCATCAATATCATTTTTAAGTGATTGTGCAATTCATTTAGACAAGAACATAGCAGAATAAATATATCTTTCCAGATGATAAAAGGTGTTAAATTTCCTCAATTTAAGCCGGGCGTGGTGGCTCACGCCTGTAATCCCAGCACTTGGGAGGCTGAGGCAGGAGGATTGGTGCGAGTTCGAGACCAGCCTGGGCTACAAAAGTGAGCGCAGGACCAGCCTCAACTGTATAGCGAGACCCTGTCTCAAAAAGACAAAAACAAAAAAAAATTTCCTCAATTTAAAGCAAAACAATCATAGCAATGACACTGTTAACAAAAGCCATGTTTGTTTTAATGAGTCATGTTGGAAACAACATATCAGAATTACAGGAATAAGATACCTGCTTTGAACCAGTGCAAAGTTTGAATTCACATGAAAGCTAAGAATTGTTTCAGTGGGATTTCCCATCCTAATTTTTTAAGGAGTCTCCATACTGATTTCCATAATGGTTGCAATAGTCTGCATTCCCACCTGTGGTGGACAAGTTTTCCTTTTTTCCAACAGCCTCTCCAACACTTGTTGCTGGTTGATTTTGTTATGATAGGCATTCTTTCTGGGGTGAAATGGTATCTAAGTGTTGTTTTAATTTGCATTTCACTGATGGCTAATGATAAGGAGCATTTCTACATGTATTTATAAGCTTTTAGTACGTCTTCCTCAGAAGTGTGTGTTCATCTTGGATGCCCATTTCTGGATTTAGTCTTTGAATTTTGGGACCCTAATGTTTTTTAGTTCCTTATAAATTCTTGATAGAAGACCTTTGTTTCAATACTTATTTGTTTTTTTTGTTTTTTTTGTTTTTTTTTTTTGAAATTTGTGGGTTGTCTTTGCATGCGGTGGTGTCCCAAATTTTCTGTTCAAGGATATTATGAGGACACAGACGAAAGGGATCGATGATGTACATTGTACCTAAGGAAAGTTACAAAGATTAAACATTCTCTCAGACTTTCACAGAGAGCAAACTGGTCAACTAATGGCCATGACTCATCCAGATAGCTGCGGCTGACAAAAGTTCTATAGAATGCTGTACATGGTTTCAGGGTAAATCCTGAGGGAATTTGACTGACCTTTTCAGATGCAAATGTTACATGTTTTGTTCTACAAGTCTTGCTTTAACTTGGCATTAACCACACACCAGAAAAGTTTAACCATGAGGCACAAAAATTAAAGTCAGATTAGTATGCTGAGCTGTAAAAGGCTCAAGTCAATAGCTTCCAACATTACCAGTTCTGCTGATAACCCACTATTACTATGGAATATTGGGCTATGCACACAATTACGTTCTCTTAGTTCAATCATGAGAAATATTTGTACCAATAGTCTTTAAAAAATTTGTCTGCATATTGTGTTCTGAGCAACTACTATAAAGACAAAAATATGCATTGTATTGATTATTGTGGCTGTCTTACTGACATGTCCTGAAACTGTTTCACAGCTATTTCTTATTGAAATTAATAAAATTAACATAAAAAGAATCATCTAGGACTATAGATAATGATATGCAATACAATCAATAAGACTGAAATGCTTAAAGAGATGATTTCCACAAGCATAGGAGAACTGCTATGATAAAAAACGGAGAATGACAATGCTCCTCTGGGTTTCCCTTTGAAATTGAAGGTTGGTTTCAGCTCATTTTTCCTATACAGACGTCAAAAGTCCACCCACCTTTCTCCTGTTTGCTAAAGGTCAGTGTGACAATGTTTAAGGTGTTTTCCTGGGATAGGAAAAGGTAGACTATAAATGAATAGATAGAAGATAGATAGATAGATAGATAGATAGATAGATAGATAGATAGATAGATAGATATGGACAATGATATATTTGGACAGACACTATTCTTACAAGCTGCATATGTGACCAAACAGTATAATCTTAAACAATCTGATATTAATTTTCTAATGCTTTTCCCATGGGATTTCATATTCTCCAAGGTATCCAAATAAATGATAGGCAATCACTCAAATGAAAACCTTCTACGAAGAAGCTAGAAACAGTAAGCTCAAGGAAAGGCAGAACTCAGAAAAAAGCAAATTGTAATGAGTGAGAAATAATTAATTTTTCATGTATGATTAGTCTGAATTTATCACTGCAAGTGATTCAGCAGTCTCTCAGATTTTCTGAAGGCTTTTATTTATTCAGGACATGTCAAGTTTTATATGTATCTTCACTAACAGTCAAGAAGTGATGACACACTTTGTTAAAAATTACTGTCCTTGCTCAATGTGTTAGAAACAAAGAAAAAGGGATTAGAATTAATTCATACATGTGCAAGATGTACTCTGTTTTCCCTAATAATGAATGCTTAAACTAATTTTTATAGTGAAACCAAGTTTGTTTGTTTGTTTTTTTAATGCTATGGCCAGCTTATTCCGCCCTGCAGACACAGCATGTGGTGCCAGTGATCGAACCATGGTCCCTGAGGTTGTCTAAGTTTGCCTAAGCAGGTACTTTAGACAGCTGAGCTATCTCGTCAGCCCCAGTGGGAACCAATTTTGAAATACAAAAAAAAAAAAAAATGGAGAAAAGAGAAAATAAGTGAAAACACAAACAAAAAGCCTTCTTATGTACAACTCCAAACCTCTCATGCCAGAGAGGGTTTTGTGAGCGTAGTCATACTTCTAACTTTTACATTGTTGCTTTGGCCTGTTTTTCCTATGTTTATAATAAAATAAATTAACTTTTCTGAATTCTCTTTAATAATTTTATTTGCAGCATTCTGGTTTACAGCCACAAGTAAGTGATATACACTTCATTTCAACTACGAAGAAAACCGAGATTTTTATATTTCCCTCTTATTCATTATTTATTTACATTTTTGAGCGATTATAGCTATGCAGATTGCAGTGATATTTAGAAATACACCAGAATAATATGTAGCTATAATAGCATAGACTCATGAATCTAATATCTACTCATTAATATTAAATATTGTTTTCAATGCACAGATAAAATCGAAATACTTTTGGATTGATATTTGAATAAGAAAGGACATTTGTGTGTGTGTGTGTGTGTGTGTGTGTGTGTGTGTGTGTTTTCAAAGGTTGTAAAATTCAACTGATTTAATTGTTTGAAAAAGGACTGGTAATGGAAACTAGTTTCTTATTGCTACAAAATGTATTTTCAAAATCTTGCTTCCTCATTGGAAATACGTACTTGTTATCACAATGCACATTGAGAGGCACATCAGGAGTTTCCATAGCACACACCCCAGGATTCCAATTAAACCCTGAAGGCATAACTGCATTAACCCCACACTGCTCCATTTATTCTTTTCCTTCACAGCCAGTCGCTGTAACCTGGGTACATCTTCCTGGGTTGTTGAGGGAAAGTAAGAAAATGTCACACTTTCTACAGCATTTCAAGAAGTAAGATAAAACAATGAACAGGAGGGATATCCAGAAGTTGATAAAACAGCAGTGCGGGCTGAAGCAGAGAGGGCTAAAAAGTGAGGATCAGAATGTAGAACCCCATTAGGGAGTAAAGAAATAATACATTTAATTTATCATCTGCACAGCATCTTAGGATGTCTGATGCCAATGAAGAAAGTAAACTGTAGGAGACAGAATTCTAGGGCAGCACTGCTACTGTAGGAAAAAAAATGGACAATTTCAAACCAGAGTCATATCTAGAGAAACTAAGATGCATGCAGCATCAAAAGGCAAAGAACTGTGAAAGGAGGAGTAGTAAGAGGAATTGGACAAGGCCGTGGCATAGACCTTACAACAACAAGAACTAGAACGAAGTTTAATACAAGCAGAACCATTTCAAAGCAGAATGAGAAAGACATGCTTCTCTACGCTATGGCGTTGCAGAGAAGGAGCAGCATCTTAAAATGCCCTTATTTAAGGAAAACATTGGACATACATTTTGGGAAAATCAACATGATTTCAGCAGATGAAAAAAAGTTAAAGATAAATTCTTTGTGGCAGATAAAAACCACCAACAAGAAAGAGTGGATGTTTCTTTCGTATGCATGTCATGACACTTAACCAGATAAGATGCTAACTCTGTAGTTCTGTGTGTGGTTTTCATTTAGTTGGCAATGTTGTAGGCATTTTCAGTGTTCTTTTTTCCCCTGTGGGGAATGTTTCTAGATTTGATTCACCTTTCTACTCTTCTAGCTATCAACCCAGATTTATGGAATATGTTTTCCGGGTAATAGAAGATGGCAGGAAGACAGTTTGCTGACTGCAGTGTGCAGGGTTATGCTACAACGCATGATAGCCGTCCCCTTCAGGCCACTGAATAGCATTGTGGTGACTCTTCTTTTCTTCTATTTTATTAGGGAAGGTCTACAGGATATTCAGGGTCTCACTACTAGTGATCCACTTGTTTACAACCTCCCAAGAGAAGGGATTACAGGCATACACCACCATGCCCCATCTCAGCGTGCCCTGGGGGTGGTTCTGGCATGGCAGGCCTGGGTATCAAAACCCTGGCCCTGTGCCTGCTTGCAGGTGCTTTAATCCACTGAGCTATTGGGCTGGCATGTGCTGACTTTTCAAAACCATGTCTGTTGTTCACCGTGTCTTACAGATATAACTTCAGAGAATAGGAATCGACAAATACAAATGGGACATTTTTAGTGCATTGTGACATTGGATAAGATATGTTTGTGGTAAGTAGTGCAGTACAGAAAAGAATTACTTTTGTATTGGTCTTCCTAATCAGATTCATAAATCTAATATGAAGAAATTGTATTCTTATTAGATATGAAACATTGAAAATCAACAAGATCATTACCAAAATCATCATGGATAGACCTCAGTAATATTTTCCTACATTTTTTGTGTACTTACATTTGCTGAAGTTCTTGCAGTCTTAGTGTAAGATAAAACTTTCATTTAATACAAAAACTTATGTTCTGAATATTGCGAGTGAGAAACTAGCCCTGCATTCTAAGATGTTGCTTGAAGATTCTGCAAGCCAGTTTTGTGCACTTACATAGGACATCTGAAGTAAAACATACGTTAGAAAATATTCCACCAGTGCAGATGAGTAATCAAGTATGTCCTCCCCACAACTGCTTCCCTACCTTATCTTTGGAAAAATTAAGGACTAAGGATGCCGACCTTTCCTCTCTAAGCTTTGGCTTTCAGTTTTCTGCACATTCTCAATCTAAGCTTTCAATTAACAACAAATCTCCTTTATCATTAATTAGTATTACCGAGACAGCAAAAATGAAATTGAATGTCCTCATCTGTCATTCTGAATTGACCCTTAAAAAAAAAAAAAACTTCGTAGAATGTTGTTTAATGCTATCATTAAATTGTCTAAGTAACACCAAAATTAATATGCATATATTAGGGTGTGCCCCAAATGCAGGTGTGTGCGTCCACAGGAGTGAGTATGCATGATTTAAAAATTTATAGAGACAGTGGCTAGAGAGGTAGCTCAGAGGGGTAAACACCTGACTGGCAAGAACAGAGAGCCAGGATCAATCCACAGCATTGCACGCCATGCTGGGGAGCCTTCCAGGGACATACTGAGCTGACCACTGAACCCGGGCATGGTGGCTTGCAGCTATAATCCCAGTACTGTGGAGACTGAAACAGGAGGATCATCAGGAGTCCAAACTGTGCAGTGAGACACTGTAACAAACATGTAAAATTAAATAAATAAATAAATAAATAAATAAATAAACATATGGAAAATTTTAACCAACATAGGAAAATTTAGATAATCTTATAGTGGCTAGTATAATTTGAAAGCTATTACGTACACTATTGATTTTACTTGCAATTAAGAATGGAGCCTTAAATCATTTATATCATATAGAGTGAGCTACTTCTTGCCTACTTATATCACTGTGTGCATATGTATAAACAAATATAGGGGCCAGCGAGAAGGCTCAGTGGTCTGAAGTGCTTGTTTAGGCAAGTTTAGGCAACTGCAGAGACCACAATTTGATTTCTGGCACCCCATGCCACCCCAGCCCCACCCCCAGGGCAGGCTGAGCTGGACATAATAAAATAAAAAATATATAATATATGTTTATGCTATATGTATATGTATATATAATATGTGTACACATATACACACAATAGATCATATATCTAAATATACACCTTTATATTCTGATTTATGTGCATATGTACATTGAATGGACGCTAGCTAAAAGCTTCCAATATCACAAGCTTCACTTGTGACCCACTGCAATTGCAGAACATTTGACTGTATATGTACCTGCTTCCTCTTAGTCCAAAGAGAAGTATATTCTTTTCCTTTTTTTTGTTCTAAGCAACATCAATAGGGAGGTGGGTCATGCCCACACACTGTACTCTGTAGAACCACTGTGAGGACATTATGCAATATGTCAACTTCCAAAGAAAAGAAAGGAGAAAAAAAAAGATAATAATGTTGATTTAGAAGGGTTAATGTTTAATTGTTTGATCAATCTTATATACCTATATGCATTAATCTAAACTGATCTGATGATGAAAATATGTAATATAACCTGTGTTAAATTTAAACAATAAAAAAGTGAAAAAAAAGCAATGAATGAAATGTTTGCAGTTGAGAATGGAAAAATTATGTTATCGTTTCAAGTTCATTGATTTATATAATTCTTAATGTTTATCCCCAAGCATTTGCTTCAAAGAAATCCATTCTTTCATGTTGTAAAGTTAACTTTCCTTGATTATTGTTCATTTCTAAGTTGGTAACCTTATCTTGTAAAGAAGTATATCACTGAATAATATTGCACGAGATAAAGTAAAAATTCTGAAAAGTGACAAGTGTATTTAAACATCAACAATGACAAATTAATATGGTCATAAACATAGGAATCACACATTGGGGTCATAGGTAATACAATAAAGAGAAGTGGAGACAAAACTTTGATGATCTAGATTTCTGGATAATTTCTTATATCTTTTCCTTACTTTCAATGTGATATAATTCTCTTTCCACAGTGAAAGGAAATACAATGAAAGTACATTACATCAGAATCCCAAAGTTGAGAGAAATGGTAATTCCTCTACCAGGGAGGCTATTTAGGTGACAAAATGGATTTCTTTCATGGAAAATCAATTCTCTAAACCCACTTTCAATGGATTTTTCTCACCCCATAAGTGAAATGTGGGATGTCCAAAAAAATGTGAGATGACATAGGAGTCCCATCCGGACGGACCTCCCTGGAAGGTTTTGGTGCTATTACTGTTGTCCTAAAGGAACTAATTTAGTAACACCCAGGCTGCAAGGAAAACAAAGGGCTTGAGGTTTTCAGGGTGATAAAAGGACCATCAGTCATTTCGTCATCGCTGCAAGATGTTTGTGTCCTCATTTTTTGAAAAGACTGTGCTCCTTCGGGTTCAAGGATATTTCCTCATCCTTTGTATTCTACTTAGCCAAGACAGCTGAGAGACATGTTTTGAAAATATGAGTGTTTGTAAAGAGTTCTGGAACTTATTTTTGATTCTATTATTGGTTTCTAGAAGGTTCCTTTACCCGTAAATACATCGGTCACCCTTCTTCTTCTTAATCTTTTATTTCCACCGTTTATAGAAGCATACCTAAAATTCACCAGAATTTCTTACCCTCAACTTTGACTTTATCTTTCCCTTCCTCAGTTTAGATGCCAATTGTGAAGATACTTTTTCTTCATATAATCATTGGAGCTCTAGTGCTCTTAAAGAAGCCTGTGTCCAGCCCACCTGCTCCTTTTCTCAATTACTTGTACTGATGCTGTTACATAGCGACCTTGCAATTGTCTTAAGGTTTGTGGTATATATTTAGCAGCCTTTCAGTAAAAAAATTAACCAGAGAATTAATAGAAAGGTAAATATGTAAAATAAATAATAAAATGTAAAATAATAGAAAATGTCTCTCATTCTTGCTTATCATTTACTACTAAAGAGAAAAATGTGATCAGTCGGATTCCTGGACCATTTGGTAAATCCAGTGACTCTGGCATCAGTCTTCTAATCCAAGTACTGTTTCTAATGGCAATAGATGCCCTTATCGATTGTTGAATTACTGCACAGCCTTGAAGACTTAGATCTGGACTCAACTAAGCAGCATCTAGACCCAAAGCCACAGAAAACAGACAATAGAAGATATTTGCTTTTAAGATGCTGAATTTTGGAATAATGCAGACATTATTTGGGGAAAGACAGAAATAAATAAGTTCATATATATAAGGTATATCATTTCTAAGCAAATTTTGAAACACAACTATTTTCTTGACCTGAAGCTGGATTCACAGGTATAACTATATAGAGTACAATTCTGAAATTCTGAAAGTTACTGACACATGTGTCTTCAAATTTAAGGTTAATTCTCTGGTACTACATTTCTGGTAAGCTCATAAACTAGGAGCAAATCTTTCCCAGTAATGGCTCCGAGACATCCCATCTGGTAAGACCATTTAAAACCTTTTCTACTTTGTGATTCCTTCTTAGAGTCAAAAGCAAGATTTCACTGTGCATTATAATCAGGGGAATCACGCTGACAGTTTTATATTGTGGAATTATACAGAAGTGGTTTTTTTTCGTGTGTATCTTTATATCCGCAATTTGATTTTCTACTGTCCTCACAAACCAAATGTTCCCAATAAAAGACAACTGTTTATACCTCTGACTTTCTTTTGTTTGATGGGACTTTTGTTTTTCTTGAGAAACGTAGCTTTTCAGACACCGTGTGCTATAACTATAGCCTGACAATGTTTATTTTATCTGGAAGATAAAATCTTTAGTGTACAAGGGTCAATCCACTCCCTTCTACAGACTGCAAGGCAGAATGATTTCTTTAGGTGTTAGGGTGCATAAGCAAAATGCTACACTGAGCCAAGCAATCTTAAGGAGTAACCAAGGGAACAACGGTGTTCATTTAGCGTAGGTAGAAACAAGTATTGCTTACATAGAAGTGAATGTCTACAGGAGCAAACTAGCTCTTTCCCAGGATGAAAGAAAAAAAAAAACCTGAAACGGATCAGTTGGATCTGCATCTGTGAAAGATAAGCTACATGCCACACAAGGAAACTCTGAATATTGTTTCTCCTAACAGTTTTTTTCCCCCTTATCTCAAAATGTGTCTCTAACTTACTTTGCTTGAGAATGCATGCCTTATCCAAAACCTGTGTGACTGAAACAAGATTTCTGTCTCAATAGCTTAGCCTCAGTGAAGCCCTGGTTGTTCCATGGTGGTTGTAAATGAAGTTCTGCTAATACAGTATTGAATAAAACATAGGTTCCTTGTATGAATATCTTTGACAATACTATAGATCTACATATGTGTCAAGTAAGAGTTTACATGGTGTGCCACCCATTTTCCTATATGTTTCGCACAGAACTGTGACTCTCTGCTACTGAGTCCCTTTGGTTGCTCTCTTGAGGAGAGGTGTTGCTTAAGAAAAGCAACTTTTAGCCACACTTGGTGGCGCACACCTGTAATCCCAGCACTCGGGAGGCTGAGGTGGGAGAATCGGTGAGAGTTCGAGACCAGCCTGGGCTACAAAACTGAGCTCAAGGTCAGCCTGAACTGTAAAGCGAGACCCTGTCTCAAAATAAAATTAAAAAAAAAAAAAGAAAAGCAACTTTTAATTATTAAAGGTGGTTGGTAATGTTGTGAAAACTTCTGAAAAGTTAAGGGTCAAATGTCAGAGCCAGGGAGATAACTCAGTAGCTTAAGAGCTTGTCTGGTCAGCACAAGGTCCTGAGTTCAATCCCTGGTACAAAACAAACAAACAAACAAATAAAAAAAATCAAATGACAAAAACTCATGTACATGTCTAACAGATATATCTATCATATACTGTTCCTCAAAAATAAATCTAACATATAGCCTTTGAGAAGATCTTACTCATTAGAACATCTTTCTTTACAATCTTTCTTCAAATTGTTATTGATAGTCTTACTTTTAGAAAAGAAAGTTACAAAGATTTCAATGTGTGCCCCACTTTATTCTCATAAGTTGTCACAGAGGTCAAGAATTACTGTGTGCTTAAAAGCACACAATTTTATGAATTAATTCACATTTTTGACACTAGTTAAAAAAAGACAAATATATAGTTTATTTTGATGTCTTCAGTGATGTTTGCTCCAGAAAAATATCTAGAAGCAATTCCATTAATCCTGTATTAAGCTCAGACCTGTGTTTATAAGCTTATTTATAAGCTTATACTTACAAGTTTATAAGTAAATTATATATATATATATATATATATATATATATATATATATACATATATATGCATTTATTTAACACTCTTCCAGAGAAGGTGATGGAAAAATACATTTAAAAATATTAAACAGATATTTAAACCTTAAAACCATCCAGAGAAGGTATAATGTTACAAGTATATGCAATAAATGAATCATTAGGAACAGGACAAAGAAGAACTTTTCCTTTAGGTGCATGCTTTTTTGTAAGTGTAGGTGAGTGACATGATTAAAAATAACAATAAAAATAAGCCCCAAGGTTTTTTTTTTTTTTTTTTTTTTCCTATTGAGTAGCTTTTATGCTATGCCTAAAAGTATTGTTCAGTGCAGCTTTCAGTTTGTGCCATCCCAGATTTAATCCGCATTTACAACAGAACACAGGTGTTTGAATTGTGGCTAGGGGCCAAGAATGTGTGTTATTTGTTGTAACTCTTTATACGCATCAGTGTTTTGTAATAGATTTATTACTAGGGAAATTAGTTTTAAGAAAAGGCACTGAATTTAACAAAAATAAGCATAATTGGCTATATCATTCACTCTGTGTAAATCAAACTTCATTTATAAGTTGGCAATATGGAATTGTTCAGTTTTCTTTTTTCAGAAGCAAATACTTATCTTCAAAGATGGTGGAAAGTAGCTAATCTTCCATGTCCTTGTTGAGATTATTTATGGATGTGACAGACTATGTAATTTATTTATTTTTGATCATCATTTGTACCATGTTATGTGGAAAGCCCTGAAAAAAATCCTAAGTGAAAATATTGGTGACTTGGTGTGTCAACTAATGTAAATTTATTTTGAATTTTTTATTATATAATTTTCAAATGAATCATGCAAGGGAAATGTCTGATATCTGAATATATGCTAAACAAACCTTCCAGGGAGTTATTTATAGTTACGGACACCCCAGTGGTATGTACTAGCCCCAGTTTTCTGAGAAATAAATTGATCCTGGGAGGTTAAACTAAATCAAGTCACTTCACTTCGAAGTATAAATAACAAAGTAAAAATGAGCTCTCCTGAATTTTCAGAATTTTTAAACACGTTTTTCCCTCACTGAGCAATTAGCTGTAATATTTTGGGTTGTAAACTGCATAAAACAGAATCAATGGAGTTAGCACGTCCTTTCTCTGTGATATAAATGCATACTTTCATGATTGCGATTGAGTCAAAATTTTGGTTTATACTATATTATGTGTTATCAGGACACCAATTAGGTAACGTGGTTATTTATTCCATAGGGAAGAAAAGGCCAGATGTGTATTTATTGTTTTAGTTATCATGTCCAAATATGAACAGCTTTGCTGCATGCAGTACCTTAGCCAAAGAGATTCATCGGAGGCATGATTATTGCTGATTGAAAGATCAATCATATTTGGATTTATACTACAAATGAATCATTGAGAGTTCACCACATTTGAAAAGACATGGAAATGATTTTTTCAAAGATAAGATCTAAAAGTTTAACCTTTTTTTTAGCAATTTCATGTAAACACACCTCACTAGCTAATTCATAGGAGGGGACATCCCTAAAGCACACTGTCAGTGGCCACCTGTACAGCTATCACCAAATGTCACAGAATGGGAAATTTATAAATAACTGAAATTTATTTCCCAAGTTCTGGAGGTTGAGAAGACGAAGATCAAAACTTGGCCAAGTCTGGTGTCTGGTGAAGGGGCTGGCAGGGCTTGCAGGGCGGGGTTGGGGTCTGGGGTGGGACGGGGTGGGGGGACGGGGATGGAGTTGCGGCTGGAATTTGTGTCCTTACGTTGCTGGAGGTATCTGCTATTAGTTTTTCAAGAGAAAAAGGAGTTGCGTGCTGTGAGAAGCTTCTTTGTTGGGGCCTTGATTCAATTCAAGATGGTGGTGGCTTCGAGATGCCATTCCCACCTGAAGAATCTACTTCGTGCCACGGCACTGTTAACTAAGCTTCAACATGTGGCATTGGAGAATTTCTCAAAGCACAGAAGACTAGGAAGCAAAGATTGTAAGGAAAAAAATAAGAAAAGTTCCAAAGGGGAAGAAGAAGATGCAAGTAGTTGAAAAGGAAAGGGAGAAGGAGAAAGAGGGGGAAAATTAGGGTTAGAATAGCCATTAGGCCACTGATGCTGACATTTAGCTTCACAAGTTAATCTATTTTCTGAAAACAACTATTAGAACTCACGCAGACCTGTAGTGAACGTAGCTGCTTCACAGAAAATCCACTCTAAGCTATCAAGTGGAGGCAGTGGCCACAGGAATCATGAGTGTAGGTTGAAGTCATTTTCTCCTGTGTTGTATTTGTTTAGAAATAGAGTGAAGTTATTTAGTATCTGAGAGAAGGGCAAGCCAGCTCAGCGTTCACCGAGGTACATGTTGAAAACATTTTGTCTCCCAGAATGCAATCGACTCATTTCTTGTTTCATTCCAAACAGACTGGTAAAGACCTCCAGGTTGAATTTTGAAAACTTTGGGTCAGATCGGCACTCCTTCATCTCTCATAGAATTACACTCCTTCCAAGCATAGAACAAAGAGGGCTTAACTAACTAAACATAGTTTGATAGTTTCAAGTGGTGACATGACATCAGAGATTCCCCACATGGGACAGCTCATGCTTCCATTCTCAAAGATGAAATATACATCCTCAGAGGCTCAACCATATATTAAGCAGAAGAAGACTTCTCACTTCTGGCTTCTTTCTAGCCAAGACCCATAGTAATCACTATTCTAATGAGAACAAAGATTTTACAGCCTTGTTTAGGATGCCAAGAATTAAGCATTCATATATTCATATCATGAATAACCATCACACAGCCTTTCTCTCTGTCTATTCCTCCTCTCTCTCTCTCTCTCTCTCTCACACACACACACACACACACACACACACACACACACACACACACCCCACACATAAGCAACGTTATAGAAGAACTGAATATAAAATGTCACACATATGGAGATGCTGTATGACTCATTACTCCACATCATTTCATTTTTGCAAACCTCTCATAAATCAACTGTAAAATTTCTTGGTGTAAAATATTCTCAATAAACAATTATTTGTGGGCTAATCTACTTTTGTGAATATTACTAGATTGCTTTTATGAGGACTACTGTTGAAATATTTTTCTTTTATTTTCATTTATTTATTTTTTGTGCTTGGCCCAGCCCACCCTGGGGGCTTGGTTGGCCCTGCATGTGGTGCCTGGGTACAGCCACAGTGCCTGTACACCTGTCTAAGCTCTCCTTAGGCACATTAGGACACTGAGCTCTCTCACAGGCTCTGAAATCTTTTAAAGAAAATAATCTGGAAATTAGAATGAGGACAGTAACAACTACAACAATAAAACCTACAAGAAAATAAATAGCAAATAAGGTCACAAAAAATTAAAATAAGAAAATGACTAAATTTTTTCTTTTTATCCATATGCATAACTCATATTATTCAGAACATCAGTTTATATATTACTATCAGATTAATATTAAGCATCAATACATAAATATGGAATTGAGAATAAATATTTTTATAGTGTTAACTACATATTTTTAAATATATAAGCAATAAATTGAGTTTTGAAAGTAGTTCTGAAATTTTTATTTTTTAACAGGCTGCTAAGCTTATCTGACATTTGTTACTGGCTCCCAAAGTTATTATTGTTATAAACTTTTATTTTTGACCACTATGTATTTCACAAAATTGTTCATAAAACAGCTCAATAGCCCTAAGGATATAAACTTCACCAATCAACAGTTTAGGAAATTGAAACTCACAGAAATTACCCAGCAAGTAAGTAATAAGGAGAGACTAGAAGCCCGGGGATTCAATTCAAAGCCTCTTGTCTAAATCATAGTACTGCTCTTTTTGTAATATTACATTCATCTCCAAAATTCATGCTTACAAGCTGTGATAGAGCCAGTGCTAAAATAGACTGAAAAATCCTCAGTTACCAACAGATTGAAATATAGATGGAATGCAAGTAGTAAGTGTACCTTGCACCAAACATGGTAGGTTTTATAGTTAGCCACAGGCTTGTCAGTTCTGGAAAACGATTTCTAAAATCTTCCCCAGGCAGCCTAACATCTGGAATTAATATCCTCTAAATTTTTATTAGAGCATTTACAACATCAAATTATTTTGAAGTTTGTTCAACGCAAAAAAAAAAAAATTGGAACATTTTTGGCTGGCTATAAATCCTTTATAACATGTGTAGTGGCTGTATTGTTCTCATTTACATGGTTTCCTAGGCTGCTAAGTCTGAGCAGACTGTAACAGAAACTTGCTAAGTCTCTCTTGTTTTTTTTTTTTTAATTTTATTCTTTATAAACCTCATTTATTTGTTTGTGTTATGGCTGGCTCAGCCTGCCGGGGGGTGAGGATGGCATAGCCTGTGGTACCAGGGATCAAGTGGAAGTCCATTTGGTTGCTTAACTTTCCTAGGCAGGTGCTTTAGACTACTGAGCCATCTCAACTGTCCTCTCTTTTTGCTTGTATTTGTTTTGATTTGCCACTCCACACACACACACACACACACACACACACACACACACACACAGCCTTTCTTTCTCATGCTTTTTCACTGTTTCAATGATTTAAAGAAATATTTAAAATTTAATATCCCAAGTGACTAATAATTATCCAATCCCTATATTTATTACTATAACATTTCATATGTTCATTGTGAATTAATAAGCCAAGCAATTAACATGACCAAGTCGTCCTTGATCCCTGAGCCACATGATGAGAAACCCAAGTTTCAAGAGAAGACATTAAAGAATGAAAGTGATGATAGCTCATAGGTTTATTATACTAAAATGTGTGAAGACAGTTTCTGACTGTATCCTACAACCTGCTTCCCATAATTCATAGCCTCCAAACGTCATAATACAGCAGTTGACTTCTAATTTTCATCTACAGATAAAAATCCGGATAGCTAGAATATTGAAAACCCTCCCCAAGGACACCCCTTTTATGATAAACTATATATGAATCTCAGTTTTTAGTTGAGTATTCTATTGCATTAAAGGATTATATTTTCTCTTGAGTATTAGGTACTTAGTCTTTAACACCTAACAATAACTTGAAACAATACCTGCCATTTAGTATGTGCGTGACCACAGTAAAAGTGTCATATATGTGTTTGCCTATAACACACTCATCCCATGATGCCTTGCTAATCTTCATTTTATAGGTGG
The DNA here is from genome assembly GCA_004027025.1 of Myocastor coypus. Taxonomy (NCBI): domain Eukaryota; kingdom Metazoa; phylum Chordata; class Mammalia; order Rodentia; family Myocastoridae; genus Myocastor; species Myocastor coypus. The sequence goes on from PVJA010003360.1 coordinate 73,279, forward strand.
AAATACTGGGGAAAATAGAAAAAAAAGATAGTTGGGCTGATTTTTTTAAATTTAAAAATCAGTTAAAGCAACCTCAAATAGAAAATGTGAGGCAATTCTTCCTTTATTTGAATCAGTGACTCTCTGTAGTCTAAGTGACTTTAAGGTAACAAATTTTAATTATGTTTTGACCTTCCCGTATCATGATAGAAATGAAATATTTGTGAAAACTCATTTTCCTTTCAGTGGTCCATTTTCCTTTCTGTCAGTGTAGCAGAGAAATCGTATTATTTTTACATCAAGAATATCAGGATTGTGTGCTTCAAAATTGTGACCGCCCCTTGTGCCTACAGGCTTTCTTATCCCTCCAGAATTTCAGTGGTGGTAATAAACCATGCACAAAGATAAATATGTAAGGATAAGAGAAACTGTATTATCCTGACGCCAGGCATATTTCAGAATTTCTATAGAATATGCTAAAGATGTGGTTAGATGGAGGGAAATGCTAATAGACTCATTACTTACAATATGTACAGTAAAAGTCCTGAAGTAAAATAAATGGGGAGATCATGAGGGGATTGACAGCACCCTCTGCTAGCTGAGAGGTGAGACGTGGAGATGAAGTGGAGACTTGGGTCTTTTGGTTGGGACTAATATGATATGGCGTGGGGCCTCTGTAAGTTCACTAAGTGAACTAGTTCACGCCCAGGTGGGATGCCTGTGGCATTCCTTCTCTTACTGTGGCAAGCTCAGTTACCCTGAAAGCAGATTCAGGGACAAAGCCTAGATTAGAACACCAACAGTGGAAGGAATGTGAACGACGGCATATTACACAGTGGCAGAGGCTGAGCTGTTCAAAAGTTCCTTGTGCAGATTTGGCCACACAGTAGGAAGATTTAGAACTAAAAATGCTTCTTGTGAGTCATTCCTTGGAGACTAGCCATTTCTTTGCATTCTGTATCAGTCAGTCATGGACTGTGACTTTTCCAGGGTGTGGCCCTAGCTAAACATTCTGTTTAACTAAAGTGATTTCTCAAGGAACCACTGACCACCCTCACTCAAAGGGAGCAGCAGATCCATCTATGAAACGAAGTCTAAGAAGTACTACTCCCTGTGACTGAGAGGATGGTAAAATTTAATTAGGAGCAAAAATGAAACTACTATTTGCTGAGAACACTCATTGCAGAAGAGCACATAGACTTGGATACCATTGAAGTGGAAGAAGGAGCCGGGCGTGGTGGTGCACGCCTGTTATCCCAGCACTCAGGAGGCTGAGGCAGGAGGATTGGTGCAAGTTTGAGACCAGCTTGGGCTGTAAAAGTGAGCTCAAGGTCAGCCTGACTGAACTGCATAGGGAGAGCCTGTCTCAAAAAGACAAAGGAAAAAAAAAAAAAAAGGCCAGCCAGATAGCTCAGCGGATTAATGCACCTAGTTAGGCGCAGAGAAAGGGGTTTGATCCCGGCCTGCTGTGCCAGCCTTGCCCCTGAGGCATGTGGAGATGGCAACTGCAACTGGGCGTGGAGGCATGAGAGAGTGAGTGAGAGAGAGAGAGAGAGAGAGAGAGAGAGAGAGAGAGAGAGAGATGAAAGATATAAGATATACTGGTCTATAGAGGACACACCCTCCCCCAGCATGTTGTATCTGTAGCTCAACTCCTCTCTACTGATAGGGACCACAGGACCTCAGAGCTAAAAACTTTAAACTTCACGAAAGCTCAGCCTTTTCCTTCTTTTTCATGAGAATGAGAATTACTATAAGAGTTATAAACATGATAAAAACTTCCCATACCTCTACAACTGTTTGATCTCTTACAGATTATACTATAAGATGACCCAAGGGGAAAAACAGTGTCAATCATATGTAGACATTCAGTAGCTTTCAAGAAGAGAACTTAGCTGAAGAGCAAGAACACATGTATCACAGTGCAACGGAATTGTTGAAAAGACAATGAGCAAGATCTTGCTCAAGGAGACCTGAGACAATAATGGATTTCTGAACTGGGAAAGGAGGAAAAATAGATATGCATGTTCAAACATGAAAACACAGAGAAAAAGTTCATAGTGAAATAGCAAACAAATAAGTAGAAAACCAATTTATGAAATTGCAAAACAAGCTTCAGCATTAAATTTAGCATGAAAGAAGGATCATATGACTAGAATGAGATAAGGGGAACGCATGAATTACAAAGCTCAGCCAGATACTGCCCTTACAGAATTGTAACTTCACAAGTAAATGCTACCCTGACTGGTTGAGAAACAGTGAAAAAAGAAATAATTTTAAAAACCATGGAAACAAGTAATACTTGTTTTGCTTTATTTTTCCACACATATACTTACACTTTGATATTTTGTGTTTGCATAATGTCATGCAAATCTCATTAAAATCAGTAGATGTCCTATAGAACTTTGCAGAGTTAAAATGTTACATAGCATCAGAGTTTTTATTATAAGCCTCACCTGTTTGCCTGGCTAAAAGAAGGCTATCCTAGCTTGAGCATTTTTATATATTCGTTGCATTGTTTCAAAGATTATTACTCCCTCAAGAATATTTAAGATCAAACCTTTCAAATCCCACTGCTGCAATAGCTCATCCCATATGTCACCTTTAATCTATTGTCCGCCATCGGCTTGAAATTGTGTAAACAATATTAAAGTGTGGCCTTTAAAAATCCATATCTAAACACTGTGTTGACATGTTTAATCTCTTGTTTTAGAGTCTATTTATTCTGGTGTTTCTTTCAAACCCGACTTTCACCATTAATGTTCAAACCCTATATCACCGAGCATCTTGTTCTGTGCAGATGTCAGGTTTTCTTTTCATCTTCTTCTGTACCAGTCGACAATCAAAGGCTTAAGAGAAGAATTACTGAGGTGAAGGGCTTCAAGTATAATTTCAATGAGGACTTAAAAAGCTCCACTTAAAATATCTACAAACTTAATTTCAAGCAAGGCTTTCAAAATTCTCCAAGCTCAGTTACACTTTCTAGCTCTAGTTGTGTGTGCAACAGAACCTATGAAATAACTATGCAGCTCATTACTATCCTAGCACCTGTGCACTTCTCACTTGAATTTAATTTCCCATTCCTTAATGGGTTTTCTCTCTTCGTTCTCTACATCCCCACCTATTTTTCATATTCTGCTTTTTCTTTTAAATTTTTTCCAGATGCTCTATCTTGTCACTTCAGATTTTACTAAAAGCAGTACTATCTCCTTCTGAGTTCATCTTGCGCTAAGTTTTAGAGCTGAAACTTTACATTAAACCTAGTATATTACAAATGAATGTATGAAAGAAAGGACTCTCTGTACTGATAGTTTTTTTTTTTTTTTTATGTCCAGCTCACCCTGCCCTGGGGCTGGAGCTGGTGCAGCATGTGGTCCCCAGGATAGAACTGTGGTCCCTAAAGTTGCCTAAGATTTCCAAAGCAGGTGCTTTAGACCAGTGAACCATCTTGCCAGCCCAGCAAAAGACTTTTCTTTTCCTTTTTTGCTCTTGTTTATTTTTGCTTTCTTCTGACAAGAATTGCTACTCGTCTTTCAGGTGCTACCATGCCATGAAACTTCTACAAACTGCTATAGAAAAGAAATTTAGAGAGAAGTGGTTTGCCTAATAAATTCAAATTAATTTGAAATAAAACAGCCATTGTTGACCAGAAAAGATCTAAATATTCAAACAGAAGCACTAAATCTCCTGAAAGAGAGAGTGTGTAGAGATTTTGAAGACATAGGGGCAGACAGAGTACACGAGCAGAAACAAAACTGGGTGAGAAAATAGCTCAAAACTCAAAAACCTAATTCACTTCCAGCCTTCTGAGTTGCATATGTACTTATGAGATGAAGAAATAAAAATAGTACATAAATATGTAAAAAATTGTTCAAAAGCACTGATCATCTGGGAAAAGCAAATTAAAACGACACTGAAATTTCTTTTCATGCCAGAACGAATGGCTGTCATCAAGAAGTCAACCAATAAGAAATGCTAGAGAGCCTGTAAGAAAAATGAAGCCTTCTCCATGGTTGGTGGATTATAGACTGGTGCAACCACTGTAGAAATGAGTGTGGAGATTCCTTTATAATCTAGCATTACAGGTCCCATTCGATCCAGCTATTCCTCTTCTGACATTTTCCCAGAGGAAATGAAGATATCATATCACAGTAATATACTGTGCACTCATACTTATAGAGGCACAATCTGTAATAACTAAATCTTAGAAACAAATCAAATGTCCATCAACCAAGGAGTGGATGAAATAGTATGGTATGTTTATACAATAGAGCAGTACTCAGCTAAAAAGAAAGATAAAGGTGAGACTTTTTAGGTGAATGGATATGACTTGAGACAATATTTATAAATGAAGTAAATCAGAATTGCATGCATAAATATTACATTTTCTCGCTAGTATAAAAACCTGAAAGAATGAAGAATGAAAAGGTATAATAGATATAGGGAAAGGGAAAGAAACTACTAAAACAAAGAGAAGAAAAAATAACAAAAAGAAAGAAGGGATAAAAGACATGTATATATACACACAAAACTGCTAACATAATGGTACTATTAATTTCTATTAGATTATTCAAAGAAGTTTGTGCTTGTGTTTTTTGATCAATTTTGTATGTCTATACATAGTAACCTGGGCAACTACTTTGAGGATATCAATCTGAAATATAATAACCATTGTTAATTTTCTATCATCTTGTTTTGAAATACTGTATCTTTTTTATGTTTTTTTGCTTCTAAAATAAAAAAATCAATATTTTTATTGTAAAATAAAATAACTGAATTTCTACCTTTATATTTCCTTACAACTACATCTAGAAATAGGGAGATAGTTCAGCGGTCTAAGCGTCTGCCTGGCAAGAGCAAGGACCCCATTCAATCACCAGTAACCACATGCTGTGCCAGTCATTGAAGCTGTGTGAGATGGCACATACCTCTGACTCCAGCACTGGGAGGCTGAGACAGGAGACTCACTGTGAGTTTGAACTGCATAGTAAGACCCTGTACCAAATAAAGATTTTTAAAAAAGAAATATACAGTGCACAAGATAGCAGCTTCAATGTCTTCAGTTCTTTATTTTAGAGCTGCTCTTTACTGTTAGTACAATATGGTATTTAGGCAGCCTTGGCTTGAGGAGAACACTGCTGCCTATAAAAGCTTTGGAGAGGAATTTCCCATCCTTAGGGGACGGGAGTCATCAGTCTGTCGAATCTAATAACACAGCAAAGACAATAAATAAAGCATATGCTTGAGGAGCACATTTAATTAGGATGAGAACTGTTAGCATGCATGAGAATGGACAATAATTAGTGGCGCAGTATTTCCCTACGGACGCTGAGGGATTTGTTTCCATGTGAGTAGGTCTGTCAGGGACATTCTGCTTTCATGTTTGTGCCCTGTTACCAACGTGCTCCTAACTGGGGTTACACTCTCCCACATACACCTTTTCACTTCTGCTTCTATAGTACATCACTCTTCTTTGAAACTCTTTTACTTTACTAAGTTCTGTGTAGGTACTCTGTTGGGGATAAACTGAAAAGATACAAAACCATAAGTTGTAAAATTAGGGAATATTATAAAGTGAATTGACATGATTTGAGGGCATTTATAAGCAGATGCATAGTACAAATGATATCTATGATGTAAATGAAATGCACAGGCTAACCTACCTCATGGATAGTCAGTTACTGAAATTTCAATATATATGTCTGTACATACATTTTTTTTTTTTTTTGTGGTACCAGGGATTGAACTCAGGACCTTGCACTTCCCAGGCAAGCACTTATTCTACTGAGATATCTCCCCAGCCCCCTAATTTTTTACATTTTTTAAAATGAATGATTCTCAATATTTACTTATGGAAGTATTTTTGTGCAAGTTTTGGATATGTGAAAATGATTCGGAATTGCTATAAATAATTATACAATATTCTCAAAGTGTATGGTGATGTAAGATTTATAAATATACACATATTTATATTATCTAAGCACCCTGCACAGCCATGGTTAATGAATCTATGAGCAATTTTTACAATATGGCTAAAATTCCTTGGTATCTATACCTACTTGTCTCTTGATCTGCAATTACAAATTTTTCAGTGTTTCCCCTTCCTTTCTGAATTATATATATGTAAATTACTGAAATTTTTATATATTATTGAAATTTCTATATATGTACATTATTGAAATACATAAATTATTTAATTATCTATTGAACTTTATATATACATTATTGAAATGTATAGGTCTTATTGAAATAAAAAATAAATTATTGAAAGTTATACATGTGTGAACTATTTAAATTTATAAATATAGAAAAGTTTGAAATTCATTTGTAAATTATTGAAATACATAAATCATTGAAATTTATATAAATGAATATTGAGATAGACATAAGTGTATTATTAAAATTGATATATATATATAATTTATTGAAGATGATATGCATATAAATCATTCAAATTTATATAAATTATTAGAATTGATTATATAAATTAATATACAAATATATGTAAATTTAAATAAATATGAGATATACTATATTATTATATATGCTAATTTGAATGTATATATGATTTTTTGTGTTGTGATAGATTTCAGATCCTGGGTAATGCTCTTTGGGAAACCCTTGTATGTTTTACATATAAAAATCTTTTGAACAGGGCCAGCCAAATAGCTCAGCAGATTAAAGTGACTGCAAGCACATGCAGGGGCCACGGATTCAATCCCTGGGTCCGTGTCCGGTCTTGTCCCCAGGGTGTGCTGAGATGGCAATTGAGACTGGATGCGGTGGTTCACACCTGTAATCCCAGCTTTGAGTGGCTGTTAACAGGTGGGTCCCTAACAGTCTGTTCTAGTAGTGAGAACCTGAGCACCCTGAAGCTCTTTCCCCTAAATAGAAAAAAAAAAAAAATCTTTTGACAAGCCTCAAAATGTAAGAGTGAAATGATTAGGGAGATCAGTGAGAGAACTAGTTTGACAACTCAGTTGAGTTGGGAAATTTTATTTAAACCTCAGTACTGGGCCAGGCTCATAGCTCAGGGGACTAAAGCGCCTCCTTAGGCAGAGCGCACTGGCCTGGGTTGGATCTCCAGCATGCTGCGCCAGCCCCATCCGAGGGGTGCACTGAGAGAGTGATTGAGACTGGGCGTGGTGGCGCGCGCCTGCAATGCCAGTCCTTGGGAGGCTCAAAATAGGAGAATCTATGAATGCAATCTGCGTAGTGAGACCTTGCAGAACTGGTAGACCCTATCCTAAATACTACATAGATAGATAAATAAATAAATAAATAAATAAATAAATAAATAAGCTTCAGTATAATAATTTGAGACTCTTAATTCTTCCTGTTCCATCATTCTTTTTTCTTTCTTTTAAGAACTAGGCATTAAAAAAAAAAATAGCATTGCCCCAATCACAACACCCCTAAATAAGGATACTTATTTTCATATATTGTAAATTGTCACATCTGAACAAGGTAAGTAACTTAAGCCTGAACTTGTGCATGCTTTGACACAGACTTGAGGTCCACACTGAACTGTATAAACATGTCACAGGGGGTGGGTCGAAGAGGTCTTTCTCAGTTGAAGAAAATCAGAATTTAAAAATGAGAACACGTACAATGATCAAGAAGCAATTTAACTTGCGTAGTTATAGCTTTTGGCCAGCTGTTGAAAAACTCCTGGAGACAAATTGTCTATATTCATGAATTTTAGGAAATTAAAACTAGAAAGTAAAGGAAGGGAGCCTTATAGCATGAATTAATAACACTATTTGACATTTTTTACACAGCTCAATGGTTGCATTTTTAGCAAGTTTTTTTTTTTTTTTTTTAATCTCTTGTTAGTATCTTGAAGAACATCTATTTGTGTAACTACCACATCATAATTTGGGATCCAATGATCTTCTTAAACTTCTGTGCAGAATTGTAATTGTATTTATTCCTACCATGTTTTTTTGAGTCAAAATTCAGGATATCTTTAAGTAAATATACATATGGTCTTAAAGATACAAATGTCTGATGAGTAATTGAATTTTAACTTATCTATTACAAATATGAGCAAATGTACTATCTTAAAATCTTAACATAAAATGTAAAATACTTCATTCGTGACCTTTTTATGTACTAAAATATAACATTTAAAATTTTGTATTCCAGTTAGAAAAGTATTAATGTTAAAATTAATGAGGACTGAACACAAATTTTCAACTTCTATACATTTTACATCTCACATGTTAGTATACCTTTCATTTTATTTGCTCACTGTGGTTACTGGCTAATTTAAAATTCCATAAGTGACTTATATTTGTCTTCCAGAGTTTCCATTAGTCTCATAGCTTCCTGGTCTGTTGAAGAATGACAGAATCACAAGTCTCTTTATTTCAAGAATGAACTGCAGACATTTGTCCTCTTGTGGGTGCTGGCAAAAGCACTTGCTAACCATATACAATCTGTGTGGAAACCACTTCATCGGGAGGCTTGAAAAAGCTTATTTGAGTTTTCCTGAAGGGGATTGGTTGGTGCCCCATCAGCCTCTCTGAGAGAACTTACACTGCTCTGGGGGCATCTCTGTGAGAAGGAGGATGCAGGTGGCAATTTCTGAAGGCAACCTAGAAGGAACATTAGGGCTGGGCACAGGGCCCCCCTGGAGAGCACAGAGTCCTGCTGCCAGAATCTCACACCTCCCTGCTCCTGGCTCTCAGGTGCACCCTCCTTTCTTCCTGTCTCACTCTCTGGCCCCTTGTGAGGGAGCTCCCTCCCTCCTTGTGCCCAGGGCTCCGCACTGCCTCGTTTGCCTACAGTACTGACTTGAGGTAGACAGCCAGCAGGACTTCTCTGAGCTGAGCTGAAAATATGCATTTATTCCTCATGATGTTAAACACTCATGCTTTTCCTAGCAGCGTTTTGAATGTCATCTGTTAACCAGAGATTAGAAGAACAAATGCTTCAGTAGAATCTGAACCTTATATACTAAAAAAGAGGTGAGTTTCTATTGAAGCCTATACCATGCTGGAAGGAAAATCCAGAAAGAAGTCCATGAGAGTAGAAACAGGGACATTCTGACTAGAAATAGAAGACAGCTGTCAAGAACAAAATACTCTTTTATTCCGCATTCTCTCTCTCCTCTCTCTCTCTCTCTCTCTCTCGAAGCAGGGTGCAAAATTGAAGGCTACCACAGTGACATCACACATAGACACAACGGTCTCCATTTTTTTAAATTTCTTTTTTCAATAAGGATAACTGTTTAAAACACATGAAAATTTAAACTCTTCTTAATGAAATGCTGGATCTGCAATCCCTTTGGCCTGTCCTGTGGTGGAAGGTATTTCAGGGAGAAAGGATTGACTAGTTGCTGATAACTGATCTAGATGTTTCTACTTATTTTAAGATAACATGAATTATGGTTTTACCAAGTGACACTTTGTTTAACATTTTGGTAGCCACTATATATGGCAGAACATGTATGACATATACCACATATGCATAGAACACATGATTTTTCTGTATTCTTAAAACACTGAGCATAATGCTTGCTTAAAAATATAGCCCAGATAGGTCACACAGAGAGAGGTCATTTGGTGTCATTATCACTTTTCTTACTGTCTATCAGGTATTCACATTACTGAAAGACAAAATAATAAATGTAATAACACATTTCCATTTCCCACCACTACCACCACCCATCAATTGCCATATTCTTTATTCCAGGGGTATCTCTCCATTTTCTTAAAGTTATTTTTCTCCCTGTCTCACTGGAATAGGGTTAAATGTGTTCATACGCTTCTAAAAGCAGCTTCACGGTAGTACGACTGATATACCTATAAATGCTAATAATTAACGGGTGCAATTTGGTGACTTTTGGATATATGTTAGCAGCTATATAACAACAATCATGGTGACACACATGTTTAACACAGTCTAATATTGTTTTGTGTCCCTTTGAGTGTATATATGTGTGCATGCGTGTAAGGCTTATCATCTTAAATTTTGGGCTGCACAAGACTGTGTTGCTAACTCTGAATACTATGCTGTACAGAAGTTCCCTAATGGATCTTGCCCTAGCCTTTATTAAGGATCACACCCGGTGGATAATATCTTCTCACTTTTCTCACTCCAGACCCCAAGCAGCCATACTATATTCTACATCTCTAGAGCTTTGACTATGATAGCGCCAATGGAAACGGAAACATTGGAGTGTTGTCCAGTAATCCCATTTGTTATAGGTATGACATGTTTTTCAACCTTAAGTAGTGGTCTAGCTTCAGGTCACCTTATTCACATAGACCTAGAAACTGCCAAAAGATTTCACAGAAGTCATCAAAGTTTGATCTGCAAAAAGTCTAAAAGCCATCCTCATGGACATCAGATGAGGTCAGGCCTTTCATCTCGGCAGAGGCATGGAGCACGGCATTAATCTGGCTCGTGATTCACGTTATCTTCATGAACCACACACTTACCAAATTGTCGAAATGTTTCTTTAGTTTATTCATTCACAATATTCAGAGTAATAATGCCTCCAGAGTTTTCTGTGAACTAAATGTTAAGACATTGAAAGCAACTGTAAGTCAGGAATTGCTCCTTAAGAAAAACTCGGCATATTTCTTCTATTCCAATTTCATCCTTCTTTATTAATCTTTATAATGAAAGTTCCTCTGCCTTCCAGTTTGCACAAACTCATTAGAAATGTTATGACCAATGAGCACTTCCTGCTGGAGATGCTTTGCTAGTTGCTGAGACAAAATACCCAACACCCACTGTGAAAGGGGGAAAGGTTTGTTTAGCTCCTTTTGTAGAGGTTTCAGCCTATAATTGGCTGGCTTGAAGGTAGGGTAGACATGGCAGAGAAACACCATTCAAGGCGAGAGAAAGAGAGAGAGAGAGAGAGAGAGCTCTTTCTGCCTCTTATAATACTTGCTTGCAGGCTCTCCATCTTAGGGCAGCAATACCACTCACATCTTTAATTCCATCATTAGACCGTAAACAAATCACCGGCTCTTCGTTATAGTTTGTGTCTTGCTGTTCCCTCCAAGCCTCATACAATGATGGGCCCGGGACTTCTACAGTGAAATTAACTCATGATCCACTGGGATTGTGGGTCTTGGCACCTCTAAGATTATGGGTGTGTGTGTGTGTGTGTGTGTGTGTGTGTGTGTGTGTGTTACACCCAGTCTGGGGCAAAGAGCCTGAATGCAATTTAAGAGAGACACTTCCTCTCTGCAGTCACTGTTGCTGTAACTCCTCCATTTTATCCTTGCTCTTTGCTGCCACCATGAAGGCATGCCTTCTGTGGTGTGCCCCTCTGCCTTGGAACCAACCCAGCATGGACTGAAACCTCCAGTAACTGTGAGCTAAGTAAACATTTCCTTCCTTCATTTTGGGTGCTGGATATTTGTCCCAGCAATGAGAGAAGAATACCTGAGACATGCTAGAATCAGTCACCTCTGAAAATCTCACCCCTTCCCCATAACTGTGTGAGGCTTGGAGGGGGCCATCCAGATGCAAAGCATAACAGCCTCTCTCCAATAGAATCATCACTTTGCTTTCCAGAGAAGGGCTGGTGTGTGCTTGATGAGTGCTATGCTCTTCAGGGTCACGGGGACTGCTCCTGGGGTGCTGGAGGAAGACATTACCTCCTTCTCTTCCTTTCCTGTGGCAGTTGTCAGATCCACACAGGCAAAGCTTCCTTTCTTGCAATTTAAGGATCTCAGCTCTTGGAATTTTTTGTGTAGCTCTCAAGATTAAAAACACAGGCAGTGCTAACACCTGCCAAGTTAACTCAAAGAAAAAAAGATGAGTCATGCTTTTTATCTTTAAAAGTTCGATGAATACATTTAGTAGCATGAAAAGGAGAAGAGAATTCCACTATTATATTTCAATTCAAAGGCTCCCAGGACTTGTATAAAAACTGGTGTTTCATTTTGTAAAAGGGAATATTTTTTTAATTATCTTTTTTGATAGACTATGTCTTTGCCTAGAACAGGCATATTTAGGGTTAACATGTTTGGTTCTTCTTAATACTAAGCCTTATAAATGCTTTTAGTTGTTACCAGGGGAAAACATAGCAAATATATATATATATATATATATATATATATATATATATATATATATATCTCCAAAAATCTCACTCAAGTACTGTGAACTCTTGTCAGGAAAAATAATTACCCTTTTGATTTAAAGAGTGTATTTTACCCCTAAGGACAGAGGAAGTATTTAGTTATTAAAGGCTTATAGTAGTCAGTAGTTGACATCTAATTTATGGTGCAGACATTGACAAACCATTTAGTTTCTTCTCGTTCTAGTTTTTACACCTCACAGTATGGATTTTGGCAGAATATACCTCATTGTCGAGATAAGAGTTTACAGGCAAGTTAGGTAAGATATTTTTTCCTTTCATAGTCAATTTTCCATGTACATGATATTTTATAAAAATTTTACCTAATGAAATTGAATAATGGAGCACAGTAACAATTTAATCCATACTTAAATAATTTCAACAGAAATTCATAATGATTTCTGAGCTCTAACAACGCAAGTGCCAACTGTCAAACAAGAAAAACTTTGATTATAGCTAGTATGAGCACAAAGATCAGAACATGAGCATTTCCAAAAAGTAATGAATTTTCTTTTAAAAAAATCTATTAGTCTACCACATTAACTTCTGTAGATGTATACTGAGATGAGATGACAAATACATTTGCAATGTATTCTGAGATGACCATTCCATATGTGCTTATAATAGCTGAAACAAACCAGGAAACATGCAAGTGCAAATATTAAACAAAAAACACAGTTTATATAGATGTTGCCGGTGTTCTGCACAGTAACATAAGTGCTAAATCATATGTGGATTTTGAAGTCATAGTGTTTATTTTAATTTTTGACTTTTGAATTTTGCTTTACATTCTTGTGTAAAGTCTATGGTAATGCAAACCTGGAAAATTGGAAGCAATGAAATCTTCACTAGATAAATATTGTGGCAATGAAAAGATACAATTTGCATTGATGCTTATATCACTAATTTCAACATGAACACACATAAGGGCCTTCCTTACATACTGAAGCTTAAGGAGCATGGAAATTTATGTCCGCTGATTTGGAGGCCATTCAAACCTAAACATATGGACAACTACATGGCAAAATAGCCATGGAATAGTTTACATGTAGTTTACATGAGGAACCTGTTATGTAAAGTGAACTCTTGCTTTAAATGAAATAGTGAAACAATATGAAAAGCTGTGCACACGTTTCATGTTACTTTTTTGTTTTATATAATTTTGATACATAATTATTGAATTTTTATAGCAAGAAAGAAATTTCATTTTTTAAGTTCCCTAGACGCAGAAGATTAAGTAAACATGGCCGTTCATTGGTTTTAAATAAAATTATAATTGTACTTGAGATGACTAATGCTTTGCAATTTGATTGTATTTATATAATGTGAGAAATGACCAGAGAAACAGTCAAACAAGTATTAAAATATTTTAAAAGAAAATGGAAAATACCATGATCATTACATACCAAAGTTATTCAAAATTTTGTAATAAACACAAATAAACTTTGAATATTAGATATAGACATGTATATAGATATAGAAATAGACATTATTATAATTGATCTGGTCAAAAAGTATGAATAGGCTCTCAGAGAATAAGAATCTTATTCTTCTTCTCAGGGTCATGAATTAAGAAGGAAGTATAAGATGTTCACCAGACACCAAGGTGTCCAACCTACACCTGGGTTTCAGTGTATGTTTGAGGACTCTCAAAGCAAGCAGGGTTTCTATCTTTGTTAGGGGGGAAACTGGAATTGAGTCCCTTGTGTAAAACAAAAAGTTTGGAAAAGCTTATCTATTTCTGAGGCACTCAGCAGAAAAATGATATTCCCATTAGCTGCAGAAAGCTGAACTTCTAAAGTAATAGAAAGCCCCAGCTCCCTGCTAGTGCATGCAAGGCTCCGAAAGGTGTCTTTGTGTGGAAAAATGAGGAAAGTTGCATTGAATATGAGCATTCGCTTACAAATAATTAGCATTTATAAAGAATCTGAAATAACTCCTAGAGCACCATGAGAAACCAGGCTTAGAAAATAGGAAACAATTACAAAACAATAAAGTAAAGCTGTATGAATTTAAATAAATTTTTAAGATCTTGACAAGAATATCAGACATAAAGAAAGTGAAGGGCATACTATAAAAGGGAAAAAATTGACAAGATAAAAAATTGTAAAGGACATGAAACAGAATCAGAGTTCCCATATTAAAAGAGAGAGTGCATTTAAAAAAATAATACAGAAGGAAATATTTAATGATGTCAATGATATCAAAATAATATACATTTAAAATATACAAAATAAGAGTATATATATTATCATAACATGTGGAAAGTATCAGTACCAAGAAAGCAAGCTGACTGTGAAATTCAAGATATATGACAGGTATACCCAATCAGAGGGGTGATTAATGACACCATCAACTTCACACTAAGGAAGAGGTGGCTACCTATGACTCAGTTATGGCAGTCAGATGGACCTCAGGCCTTCCCCACAGAACCTTGGCTATCATGCTTATCTATTAAGTTTACTTTATTTTGCTTTTAACTTATGTTTTTAGTACAGGGTTTCACTACACAGCTCAGACTTGTAGAGGTCCTTCTGTTTTAGCCTCCGCAGAGCTGGGATTACAGATGTGCACCACCATGCCCAGTTTTGGTGGCCAGGTCCTTGCACATGCCAGGCCAGCGCTTAGACCATTGAGCTATCTCCCTGGCTTATCTACTGATTTTGAAACACTTGTCTTTCTGAGATATTACAAAATTGTTTTTTCTTCCACGTTTCACATTAAATTGGACCCCTAAATGCAAGAGGATTATGGAAAACAGTGCGAGGCTTCAAATGTTTTGTAACATTGGATCCTGAAGAAATATTGGCAAGATATAATTTATAATGTAATTCAGTGTAGAGGACCACCTATCCAGTTCTCCTTGAAAGAAGAGCAACTGTCTCTATTTTGGCTGAGTCTGGCCCTATTTCCTTGTATTGATACCTAAGAGTTGGCTAGGGCTTTTGTTTATCCTTTCATTTGGCCTTAAGCAATGTATATTGGTCTAGCTGAGGTGCCGGTGATAGTCTTTGAAGGTGGTATGCGTGTTTCCCTGGTAACCCATACCTGTTGCTCCTTAATGTGAGCCAGGACGTGACAGGTCTAAGAGCCAATGCTCCGTGCTGCCAGCTGGGAAGGAGCCTAGAGACAGAGGCTATGACTTCCTGGGACTTGAAAGATCACATCAAAGCTGAAGCACCAGACTACCCAAAAACATTAGATACTATGTAAATAGCATTACGCAGATTACTCTCTCTGCATATCCTCTGCAGATGGCAGAGGTAAATGCAGGACCCCCACCTAGCTCAACTCATAGTATTCACTACCTCCCACAATTCTCAGTCATTCCTCAAGTCACTCCTCCACTGAATAAAGCCGGGTGAGGCCTTGGATCACTCTCTTAGTTCCAGAGAATCATCTTTTATGGCTGGACTTAGAGCCCCTTGACTCCCCAATAATTATAAATATGTTTTGGTGTCTTTATTTTGGCCATGGGTTGCATGGGAAGTGGTAGATTGGAATTACCTTGGTGAGATTCCAATGATGTGACTTGGGATTACAAATACTGACTTCTCGGATCAAACTGAGGACCTAAAAGGGACTTCTACAATTCAGAACACTATATCTTTTCATTCATTCATTCAGCATCTGCATATATCCTTCTATTTAATTTAAATATTGAAAGTACATTAGATACATAATATTATTCTTTTACTAAACTTGGTGTAACTGTGGCACAGTGAAAATATACTTGCATTCTCCTCAATAATGTCTAAGTAGATATTCACGGAAATGACCTCCATTTGATAAATCACTACGCAATGAATTCTTTCTCTTTTGGTTCAGTCATAATCTCATTAAGATGATGCAGTAAAAAATATAGGATTAAGGCTTAGTGAAAAATAAACCCGGATCACTCTGGCTTAACAAATAAAGGTTTATTTCTAAGCTGTATTACATAGGCGAATAAACCAGTGGTGCTTTCTTTTTTATTTTTTATTACTTTTAATAAGAAATAACAATATGATAGTTTCAAGTCACGTTAGTAGGACATTCAAAATAATTGACACATTGCATATTGTTGTACTTATAATACTTTTACAGAGCACAGGGTGTGGACATGATAAATTTTCTAATCAATATTGGTTAAGGAAAGAAAAATATATCTTCTCTTTGAAGTGAGAGGAAGTAGTTGTATACATAGTCCAATGTTCTGTAATTGCAATGGGTTACCGGTGATACTGGCAATGTAGGAGGCTATTGATTTAAGCCTCTTATACCACATCATACTAATCTAGCTCTGTGTTCTATGCCTCATACTTAAGCTTTTCCATTGGGTGATCAAGGGCAAGTTAAAGCAAGACCTGTGTAACAAAACATTCATTTTTTGCATCTTCCATGGTCAAATCCCCACAGGATGAACTTTGAAATCCTGTACAGTGCTTTGTAGAACTATTGTCAATGTAAGCCTTCGGGAAGAGTCACGGCCATTGTTTGACCAGTTTGCCTTCTTTGAAAGCCTGGGAGAATGTTTTTTTCTCTAGGTGACTATCCTTAGACACACTATACTTAATTTATCCCTTTCCTTTGAGGTCCCATAAACTCCTTGATCAGAAAATCTGGGACATCACTGAGTTACAGGATGTGACAGCACAGGTTCTCTTATGTCCTGAGTCCTCACTAACCTTAAGGGCTATGGCCAAAATGTTGGCTATCCTCATAGCCCTTCTTTTTCTCCAATTTTTAGTCTGTTAACTTACATTCTCAACCTTCCAGCAGAGAAGTTTCAGAGTCCAACAGAAAATTGGAATAGAGGGTCTCTACCTCAACCTGATAAATGCCATCTATGACAATCCGACAGCTAACATAATTCTAAATGGGGAAAAACTGATGTCTTTCGGTCTCAAATCTGGCACAAGACAAGGATGTCCTCTATCACCACTCCTATTTAATATAGTTCTGGAATCATTAGTTACAGCCATTAGACAAGCAAGAGAAATAAAAGGATTAAGAATAGGTAAAGAAGTAAAACTATTACTATTTGCAGGTGACTTGATAATCTACTTGGGAAACCAAAAAACCTCCACCAAGAAGCTACTAGAATTAATACACAAATTCAGTAACATACCAGGTTAGAAAGTCAGCACACAAAAGTCAGTAGCATTCCCCTATACAGATAACAAACACACTGAGGGATAAATTAGCAAAAAGTACCTTTTATGATAGCACCAGCGGGTTTTATTTTGACTATTGTTTTTCTTTCTTTGAGATTGCATCTAACAGAGACTTCCCCATCTAGAATCCTGACAGTAGAGGACACAAGAGAGGAATCAGAGCTTCATGCCCTGGCTCATCAATGTTTTACTATTATGTTTACATTTCGTTGTTCATTTTAACACTCATTGCAAAGCCTAATTTTAAAGCACTGGGAGTTTGAAACTTTCATAGAGTTAACCATAATAATACGACAATGTTTAGCATAGTAATCTTTAAAATAAATGATTTTAGGGAGCTGGGGAGATAGCTCCGAGGCACAAGTGCCTGCTGGACAAGTGTAAGGTCGTGAGTTCGAACCCTGGTCCCACAAAAAAATAAATAAATGAATAAATAAAATAAATAAATAAATAAATAAATAAATAAAATAAAATACATGATTTTATAAATAATAGTAATAAATAAGGCAAAATAAAAACACCTTAAATACTTATATGTAATGTATTTTGTGATTTTTAAGACCATGAAATATTTCTATCAAACTTATATGCTTTATCATTTAAATTAAGGTTATATATGTACAAATACAAATAAAATTATTGCTGTTATATGTTACAACATTTTCTACCTTTCTAATTCATTATAAATCCCATATTTTCATCTCTCTTATCATTACTCTGTAGAGCTAGAAGCACTGTTACCCCAGCTATTTAATCAAAATACTGTGAAAATACAATGTCTTAAGATACTTTCTACTTATCAAATAGACATAAATACAATTGATCATTTATCCAATTTCAAGTTACCTTCATATAAAAGTTTACCAGAGAATAGCAATTTAATAAATGCATCATTTTATAAAAGAGTTTAAGAACACTATCAAATTTTAATATTATACTTCAGTATTTAAAAAGCAAAAGCAAAAATAAATATAAAAATATCCAACAGTGAAATGACATTAGGAAGTTGTTTCATAGTGCCAGAAAGATAAATGTATGTACCTCATGGGTCTATGCATGGCTAGAACATATTACTGTCACTGGTTTGTAGGCCGTCCTTTTTGCTTTGCTATTTGCAGCATAAAACTTTGAGAA
Organism: Myocastor coypus; assembly: GCA_004027025.1. NCBI lineage: Eukaryota > Metazoa > Chordata > Mammalia > Rodentia > Myocastoridae > Myocastor > Myocastor coypus. Next base: position 91,654 of record PVJA010003360.1, read on the forward strand.
GTCATGACAGTATTCTTGTGGAGAAACTGTTATGACGGTGCTTCTTTTTAAATCATACAAGAGGGCTGGACAGATAGCTCAGCAGATTAAAGTGTCTGCTTAGTCTGACTCAGCGGATGAAATTCCATCCCTGACCTGCTGCACCAGCCCCACTCCCAGGACACACCGAAATTTAGATTGAGATTGGGCATAGAGGTTGCACGCACCTATCATCTCAGCACTTGGGAGGCTGAAAAACAGGAAGGATGAGTACAAGTCCAATCTGTGTAGTGAGGCCCTGTAGACTCCATACTAAATACATAATAAAATGAAAATAAAATAAAATAATCATACAAAAATATACCTTATGAAATGCGGAAATCTTATGCTTACTGTTTTCACATTTCAATCATCCCCAAAGCAATACTCCCTTGTTTTAGATAGATGACGAACAAGGCATTGAAAATTATTTCACTATTGATTCCTTGTTTCGTCTCATATTGAGAAATTAAAACCATTTCCTTCATCTAAAATGTTAGAAGGTAATCTTTAGATAAGCTTTTCACATAGCGATTATACTTTTCTAAGTGTCTTCTTCCTTCAAAAGCTTCAATTTTTTCTCCAATTTCTTTTTTTTTTTTTTTCTGGCAATATGTGAATACATGTTATGATCAAAATGATAAATCACTCTTCTTGCTTGTATTATTACATTAATGTAAAGAACATTAGTATTTGTTTTGGAAGAGATAATGCATTGTAACATGTATATACATTTGCCTTGTGAATACACAAATATTCATCTGTAATAAATGTAGACCTTTGTTTATCCATGTATCCTTGTGACTGCAGAGTCTCTCCTTTTATAGCATATTAGAAGTCATATGCGGTGATTTTCTTTATTTCACCTTTTTACTTTAAGGAGAATAAACTTGCTTAAGGTACACAACTCATCGCTGCTCAATAACAACAAAAATCCTGTTTCAGCGATGAGCTGATTCCCGAGAAGCATGGTTCTTTAGGATGAAGTGTCAGGTTAGAATCCTTTCTCATAATCCCCACCAAGGGGTTCTTCTGATCACAACGCACATTTGCAAACTGTCTTCCAAACACAGAGTTAGCATTTGGAGTGAGTGATGTCTCAAGTCTTTGGTTCCTCTTAACAATTTGGTGTTATTGTTGTGGCTTATATGAATTCAACAATGTTAGTAATATGAATAATGCGATGTTAGTTAACGACATATGTGGTCCCTGTCCTTGACTGAGTACTGTTTTCTGTGTTTCTTTCCAAAGAGATTTCTCTAAGATCAATGAGAAAATTTCCTGTACAGTATAACCTACAAATTTCTCTGGGGGAGCTTTGCTGACATGAGATGCGTTTTTGTATTTATTGATTTATTTATTTATTTATTAATTATTTTTGTTTGCAGGACTGGGGTTCGAACTCACAACCTTGCACTTGCCAGGCAGGTACTTGTGCCGCAGAGCTATCTCCCCAGCCGCTGCGTTTATATTATTATTACTTTTAATAAGAAATAACAATGAGACAGTTTCAAAACACGTTAGTAGTACATCCCCAATAATTAATACAATGCATATTGTTGTCCTTGTCGTAGTTATTCAGAGTGCAGGATGCAGATATGATGATTTTTCTAATCCTTATTGTACAAAAATTGCTTCTGAACTACGAGAAAGTAGTTGTATGTGTACTCCAATAGTCCATAATAATAGTGGGTTACTGGTAGAACTGGCAATATCAGAAGCTGTCGATTTAAGCCTTTTAGAGCTCAGCATACTAACTAAGCATTATTTTTTTTGCCTCAAGGTTAACCATGAGACATAAAAACAAGACACAAGATGCTTAAAAGAGAAAGACCTAATATCACTATGTGAGCGAGAGTGTTGCTTTTTCTTTCTTAAGTAGCTGTAAATAAGATACACTTGGAAAAATATCTTGTCATAGAAAACACAAAAATGTTCTCAGCTATTATTCTTAGTGTAGCATAACACTATAGTGTATTGTACTTACGTTAGTGTAACATTATACATCATAGTGTCTATATTAGCACTATAGTACGATGAAAGAATATATTCTTGTACATAAATAATTCAATTGCATGATAAAAGAAATCATCTGGGAATACTTTGCTTAGAGATCATTATTTTCAATTTTATTGAACAGCACATATTTTTCAAGCTATATATGTCTTAATTCTCTTTTATTACTTCATGTTTTCATATAATGGATGCATTTTTCTCACTTAGCTATAAAATAATATTAAGCATTATGTGATATTGAGCATTAACTTTTTCTTAAAGTTTTACACATTTTCCTTTGAAATTGTTTGACTTTTTGCATTTTATCACATTTTCAAATTGTTAATTATTTCTTTAAGATAAAATTTCATGAGAAAATCTTTGGGCCAAAAGGTAAAAATTTATTTCTTTAACAAATGGTCAGTTTTTAAAACATGTACTTTATATATTGAAATTTTATGAAGGCATCATGGGTTTATATCATTCCACTTATGGAAAGTCTTTCTATATCCTCTCAGATATTTATAAATATATGTAGTTGTACATATTCATATATATGCATATATATATATATATATATATATATATATAAATCTATCTATCTATATTCAATTCTGTTGATTTAATGTTCATCAGATAATCAGTTTGATTTCTCTAAACTTCATTTTGTTTTATTTCAAAATATTTATTTGTTTATTTTAAATTTAACAATGGTTGTATTACATATTTTCATCATCGGATCAGTTCAGATGAACAGATATAGGTATATAAGATTGATCAAAAAATTAAACATTAACACTTCAATAAACATTACTTTTTTTTTTTTAACAGTTGACACACTGCATATTGTCCTCGCAATAGTTATACAGAGCACAGGGTATGGGCATGACACACCTTACAATTGATATTGGTAAGGAAAGAAAAAAAATTTAGAGTTCTTACATTAGGGAGACTATACAACATTTGCACATGTTCTCTAAGCTTCATTTAAAAACAGCATTTAAGAATCATTTTTCAAAAATTCAAAATATCTTTAAATCCTACTGCTGAAGTTAAGGCATACATAGTTAAACTACAATAGTCTCAACACAAACTTATTGACACCCGGTTATCGAGTGGTAATGAAATAAAGCCTAGATCTTCAATTACTAAGCCAAATATACCACATTTATTCACAGGCAGAATTATAATATTAGTAAGCACAGTTATAGAACTAGCAGCTATGATCATCTTACTTAAGGTGGTCTAATTTACCATTGTTTCTGAAATAGGTCAAGCAAATAAAGGAAAAAAATCAAGTTAAATATATTTACAACTGTTCTGAGCCTGTGGTCTTTGAAATATTTATCTTCCTCCTTAGTGTTTCTTGCAGTTTCATAATGTTTGACCACTGATTGACAAGCTTCACCCTGAGTGAGTCAATTTCTGTCATTCGTCAGCATTACAGGAAGACTTTGCAGTTGAGAGGAAGTCACTTAAGGTTTACAAATTTAATGTTCGCTTTTCCATTGATTTATGTCAACTTCACTCTATTAAAAAATTAGACCATAAAACCATGCTCAAAAGGATGAGTCTGGCTTTGGCTAAAGAAGAAAATATAAGGTAAAGAGCCAACTTTTTCTATTACCAGGACCAAGTTTAATCAGTGTCATCACCACACATTCATGACGCACTCTAAAACGAAGAAGCATCTTAGAAAGAAATCTACAAAACTATTTTTGAAATATATGCATCTCAGGTATTAAGGAAAATAAAACTAAAAATTCACCAAGTACACTTGTATAAGCTTATTTCAAAATAGCATATAAAATTATTATAGAATTGTAGCTTTAATAAAGGATTATTTTTAATGACTGAACAAAATTATTAGAAAATATAAAAAATATGATTATTAAATTGTCTATAAGATTATTTCTTGTATTAACTATATTCTTATAGGAGGGTGGAGATAATACATGTATGTAAAAACTTACTGGGCTTTTATTTTTTTTTTTAATTTATTTTTTTTTTTTTAGGAAGATGTACATATTTTATTTTATTTTATTTTATTTTTTTTTACCATTCAACTTTTATTAAGATTGCCACAATTATTTTTTGTCTTTAAGGTCCATTTCTAATTTGAGTCATCTTTTTATTTCTATACCATCTGAACTTATTTACTGTTTATAGTCATCCAGGAGAATTGGATCAATTTCTTTCAAACTTCTATTAATGTTTTTTTTTTTTTTTCCAATTCTTTTATTGTTTAAATTTAACAATGGTTATATTACATATTTTCATCATCGGATCAGTTTAGATTAATACATATAGGTATATAAGATTGATCAAACAACTAAACATTAACCTTTCTAAATCCACATTTTTTTTTTCTTTTCCCCCTTTTTTTCTTTGAAAGTTGACATATTACATATTGT